>JBBPBX010062951.1:9524-20675 GCA_038048925.1 Garcialebias charrua
TTTCACAAGACTTACGAAGTGCCATCTACACCGCGCTGCAGCGCCAGGGAGCTGAGCCAGAGACAGGGTCAGTCGTCATCCTCCGGTTCAAGCTACTCCCGCTCTCCACTGCCGTTTGCTCCGAGGGCGACAAGACGCCTTCAGGGCTCCCACTCCCCCAGTGCTTTCTGCTACGAGAACGAAGTCGCTCTGTGCTGCGGAGATGATGCCGACGATGACGGGGCGCCACAGGAACTTGAGAGACTGAATGCAGGAAACAAAAGAGAAGTCAAACTGAGAGATGACGTTCACTTGGATTTTAAGGGGGCTTTTGTGAAAGAGCAGACGGTGGAGATGTTGTGTGTTCTGGACACAGAGAACCAGCTGGGCCTCGACAGATTACAGCCCACGTTACCTTTGTACATCAGCAGAGAATCAGGAGTTTGAACACCCTCGTGTTTGTTTCCTCCTCTGCCTGCATTGAACTGAAGTGTTGAACTTGTGTAAAATAAAAGATTCCTGTAGTTTAACCGGTCCGTCAAGGTGAAACCAGATGTTTACAGACACTGTGTGAGCTCCTTTGAACAGCCTTGCCAAAACTTCTCATTCTATAATTGGCAGAAAGCCGCAGACAGATTGACAAATGAGTGTCAGCCATCAGCGACTCCGGGAGCCAAGGAACCCGGGGATGGAGAGAAGAAATCAAAATAATTAAAATAATAAGGTGCCAAGTGACGGCACTGCTCCCTCCAACATGGCAGATGAGAGCTGCCAGTGAAGAAGACGAGCAGTGAAGGTTGGAGTGTCAGTCCTCACCTTGTCTCTGAGGCCTCTCACAGCTAAACTCATATTAGTGACAGATATGTGCCAGCTCGTCAGATTCCTCTGTGCACGGCCGCTGCTGTTTGCGGTGTGTTAATGGAGAACAATGCACACATAATCAGAAGTTTACACTTCAGGATGGCTTCATTTTCACTTCCAGCATGCTCTTTCTGCTTGTGAGCTGTTACAGAAAAGCTGAGAGATGATCAGCAAAACGGAACTGCTGCAAACGGAGAAAGAAAAAAAAAAAAGCTGTTGGTGTGAAGCAGCCATGATCCTCTGAACGTACGTGTTAATATCATGTTTGGGCTCACATCTGCTGCATCTGGATCGTATTTGACTCAAAACATAATTAACGCAGGTGAAAATGATAAAGAAGGGTGTTTACAATGAATACTTTTTTTATGATGAAGCTTTTACTTTTTATACTTTTTTTCTTTTTTTTTCCGAATGCTCTCATAGTAATAACTTTACTACTCTTGTGTTCCTTAGAGGGGAAAAAAAATTCCGCAATTAGACTTGTTACCCTGATGCATTAGACACGTAAATATAAACTGGAACTGAACTTTCTATAAAGAAATAGTCATTACATCATTTTGAGCATACTTATGGGGGAAAGGAAATTGAAAAAAATGATTGCCCCTGATTATTTTTCTTTAAAAAAAATCAAAAACTGAAATGTGGATATTTTAAACAATAAAGCCTCTAGAAGAGTTAGAAGACACAAGAAAACCTTTAAAAATGTGATATTTTTATTTCTGGCTGAAACAGCTGTGTAAAACACTGACCTGTTAATTCTGGGAATTATTTTTTTAATACAGTAATAGTATTTTAAGCAGTTAAATAGGTTGGTTGACTTTTCCCTAAAAGACCATGATTGGTCATAACAAAAATAACAAAACAGTAAAAAGGTTAAAGCAGGGGCACGTGGTCAGTTTATTGACCAGTAACATATTGATTACACCGTAGAGGTCCAAATTTCAGCTTATCTCATTTATTCACCCTTGTTGTTTTCAAACCTCAAAAGCTGAAAAGGATTGTAATTAAAGGGAACTCCTATACTTTTTAGACAGAAAAAGAAGGAGAGACCAAATTTTAAATTCTTACTTGAAAATGTATCTTAACAACAAAGTACAATAAAATCAACACAAAATAAAACTATTCGAATTTTAAGGATAATGTTTTGAGGAATCACTTGGCACGATTATTAAACTTATAGGTAATTTATAGGTAAAACTATAAATAGGTAAAATTTATAGGTAAAACTTCATCATTTGCTCCATAGTAAAATATTGATGAGAGTTTTTTCTGAACTAATAGGGATCCTTTGAAAATAATACTAATGAGGGATTAACTCATGCAAGAATGAAGTCATCATTGATTATTTTGATAGTTCAATTCAGAATAGAGTTCAGATGATGTTGACAATTCTGATAGATTTTCTGGTTATTTCATTTATTTTAGATCACTCAGACAAATTGATAAACCCAAATTGCTTCTAGGTCCTTACCAGGTTGATGCTATATGCCACCAGTTGCTTCATCTGTCTGGCAGGTCAGACCAGAAATGCCCTGGGAGGAGGACGAAACCACCCACGACTCAATGTCAGTGATCGCCCAAAGTAGCAGGAAGTCAAGAAGATAGGTTCACGGGTGTGTTAGCCAGTTTAAAAGGAAGGTTGTCCATCTGTGACAAGAAGTCACTCCTCTACCTTATCTCTCAATGTCATGAAATTAAGTATTTGATTGTCGAATGTCCCTTTTTATCTTTAAATGTGATCAACTCTGCTTGGCTTTAAGACAAACAATACACAGTAAAACGTTGATTCCTTTACTTAGACTGACAACAAAAACGAAAACAGAATACAAAAAGACACACCAGGGAATGAGAAACACACAAACTGAACACAGTATGAAAACCCAAAGCCTTGTCAAGGCTCAGTTTTCAGCAGTTGTCAACATGCCAAGAAGATTCTGGGAATGACACAGACTGTGACCAGGATAAAAAGTACTCTTTCTGCCCAAATGTGTCATCACGTCCGAAAGACAAAGCACAAAAACAGTGTCAGACACTTCAATATTTCAACAAATAATTTAACAAATCATAATCAACTGTCGTTATTTATTTTTCAAAAATTTCCAAACCAAATTAAAAAAATATATATTTCCCAAGAATATAATGTAATATAAGGACTATCTCCATATTAAAGTGTTTATGAATGGTACATGCATCTAAGCTATCATAAATCATAAATAAATTACATTTTAATTTTGTTAGATTTAATTTAGATAATTTAGTTTTGTTTGTAAATTTAAATAAATAATCTTCTTCATAACATGATTCTAGGTATTATGACCCCAAATTGGCAGATGGGAGAGACTCAGGCCCAGATTTATAAAATAAGTGTTTGTTTGTTTATTTATTTACAGTGCAGGGATCAAGGGTTTGTCTGTGGGAGGAAGTAAACAAGATGATTATGATGTGTTCAGAATTTTTCAGATAATATATTATTGTTTGAAGAAGCATCGTGTGGTAGTTTGTCTTGCAGGTTGCATAGGAGAGGGGGAGATGCAAGGTCCTACTGTCCAAGTCTTTCCGATGGCGAGTGTTCAAGTAGTAGATGGTTGGATGGTGGAGTCCTGAGTTGGATTCAAGCAGAAAAATTGTGAACCATTTATACACCTAAGTTAGTCATAGAGTCCCTCAGGGTTCAGTGCTTGAACCACTACTCTTTACTTTATACTGTATATGCGTCCGTTGATTAAAGTTATGAAACAGAATAAGATATATTTTCATTGTTATGCTGATGATACTCAGTTATATTTGTCCAGTAAACCTGATGAATCCAAGCAGGTACTTGAATGACAAGCACGTCTTAAAGACATAAAGACCTGGATCAACTTACTTTTCTGCTTTTAAACTCTGACAAGCCGGACTATGTGGTTTTGGACCTGACCATCTAACCGGTAATAATAAACTCTGCAACATTCCATTTCCTCTTGATGCAATTAAATTGATCTCCTGTTCTAATGTAAAAAAAAATAAATAAATAAAAATTTAAAAAACATCTTGGAGTTGTTTTTGACCAGAAAATGTCTTAACCTTCACATTTATTAGGACCTCTTTTCTCCACCTGCATAATATCATTAAGATTGTTAGACTCTTGTAGAAAATAATAAAGAATAACTGGTTCATGTCTTTATCATGTGTAGGCTGGACTATTGCAATTGTTTATTATCTGGGTGTCCAACAATTCTTTAAAAAGTTTCCATTTGATCCAAAATGCAGCTCTCAGAATTTCCATGAGAGTTGCTAGGAGAGATCATATGTTTCCAGTTGTAACTTTTTTTTTTCCTTTTGTTCCCTGTCAAATTCAGAACAGAATTCAAAATCTTGCTTCTAACATACATCTGGCCAATATATGTCCTGTATTCTACTGACATCAAACCTTCACCTTTACTAGAACCTGGACCCAGGAGGTCACCACAACAGAGGTGGAATTGGGTGGGACTATTTAATGGAAAAACTGAGTTGAACCCATGGAAAAATACTGTTTGTTTTATGTAGTTTGTTCCATGAGTTTTGTCTAATCTGATGAAAAAATAGTTAAAGTTTGTTTCCTTGTTGTTTGCTGCTGATAGCATTAGTTTTAAAGCATTAGTTTTAAAACTCAACAAAGGCCAATATTCCTCTCAGTTTATATTCATTCATTCATGCAGACATTCCATATCTCATCCGACTTGATTATTTTACATAATCCCTAAACACGTTTTGACCATATGTCTTCCTGAAGTTTAAATAATCTGTTGGATGGATTTCTGCCACACATTCACACACAAACACAGCACTGTTGTCTTGTTCTCGTGCCTTATTTTTCCTCTCTGCTAGTTGTTATCTGATGGGGCTGTGGCGTGATGTGCGATGCTACGTGAGATGGCAGCAAAGCAGGCAGGTGAAAGCCACTTTGTCATCACTAGAAACCACCTGTGAGTTTCCAACAAGCTCATTAGCACCTTTTTGCTTCTCCTCTGATCACTCGACTCATCGTTTTTCTCTTTCTAACCCTCCGCTGAAGCAAAAGTTTGCTCTGAAATGTCAAAGCAGTTGCTGATGAGCACTGATGCTGATCACAAAGTGAAAGCCTGGACCAGTTGCTCAGGACAGGTGAAGAAAGACAGAAAAAATAGAAGTTTTTGGCGTCACAGCCAGTCGCTCAATGTTGTTATTATCAATTACACGTTGCCAAAGACATCCCCCCACATTTTAGGTCTTTATTCCAGCTGATAACATATGAATGCTCTGTGTTTATCTGTTCTTGCCTCATTATACCACACTGACTCCCCTCCCTCCAACAGGGCAGGCCATTAAAGCAGCAGGTGAAGATCTGTGTGATGTACTTGTAGTATCTCTTCCTGCTGATTCACAGCTGATTCATGGAGACATCTCAGTTGTTCTTCATATAAGGTAGCAATGAAACATGATGAACTAATGTGCAAATGATCAGGACTAAAGAAGCAAGTCTAACAGATACCGTTGTACTTTCTGCGGTGAAAGTGAAAATTAATAACTGCATTTTGCTTATTTTGTGCCTCGTGGCTTTCCTCTACCATAATATTGCAGGTATGCTAAACAGAAAAGACAAATGATGTCTGTTTTATTGTCTTGTTTGTAATAATATAGGACTTATTGGTCAGTTTACTGACTTACCTATATTTTAGAGAAGTTGGAGCAGACTTGACCTGACCCAAATTCATTCGCGAGTTCACCCTTTTTCCGGTATTAAATTGCTTTAAAGTGATTAGCCAGAAATGTAATTTCACGCCTTACTTCAACTTATGTTCGTCCACCAGAAAATAGACCTTTTATTGAAACAATCATAAAAGTACATTAAACATTTGTATCGATATTAGCTCTGAGCTACTAACTACTTTAGGCAAAAATTCAAATTAAACAAACAGACAAGTTAGGTTTAACTTTCCTGTTGGCACCTTTACTTAACAGATTAATGGCTTAAGAAAAATAAGAATAAGAAGGAGGAAGAAAATAGGATGAATGAAAGCTAAGTTTAACGGAAGTTAATTATTTTGAAACGACAGGGTGACACTTTCCAGAACAGGTCCAGCTAGACTTCTCACCCGTGCAGCATACAATCAACGCCTCGTTACCTGGTGAAGATACTTCTCTGGAGATAAGAGCAACGAAGTTTTGTGGACACCAACGGACTGTGTTGTCCAGTTTGACGTCCAGTTGACTTCCGCGCGTGTATGGCTGACAGACGAGCAGAAGTGCGCTTTTTCCGGCAGGAACAGAGCCAGCTCCTGACTCCGCTTTCAAAATAAAACTCCCAGAAAACAAATTCTTTCAGAAATGAGTGAAAGAGTCACAGTAGGCTTTACTGTGACCCTGCTGAGAACGCAGGTCTAATTGACATATGACCACAACGTTTCCAGCTTTTCCAGAGGAGGAAAACCCGTGTTGAGAAAATTCTCCCCTTCGACACTGAAGAAAGTACAGGAAGTGTCCCTTTAAGAAGGGGGTGTGACTTAGTCACATACTTCCTACTGATTGATTGTCTTACCACTAGAGAGGGTGTGACTTTGCAAGTCAGTGAGTTTGAGTGACAGATAGGGTAGACCGTAAATAGAGAAACATGCATCAGAAGATGCAGGTGCATGTGAACAAGCCATGTGATTTGTTTTGAGAACAGATTCATTGGGCCTCATGCAAGAACCGTTCGTACACACAGAGTTGTTCTTAAACTGTGCGTACAAGTGATTTAGGAGCATTTGTGGCATTGAACAATGTTTTCGTATTCTAAGAATTTTTTCAGATACGAACAAAATTTACGTGTGGTCCGGACCTGTCGTATATTTTACGAGCAGTCAGTCTGCTGTCATCCAGACGGAATTTCTCCACTAATAACTTTATACTTCGTTATTTAGAAAATATTTTGGGTTTAAAAAAATCACGCACCATAATTATTCTTGACAATAGGTTATTCTGTTTGAAATAGAATTATAATTTTAAGTTTAATTTGTCTGGTGTGTCGCAGGCTTCGGTGAGTCGTGCGCTCCCCTTGGTCATCAAAGCCCTCCTCAAATTAACACCCTGTCAGCCCGTGTGCTGACAGTGGTTCTGACAGCGGTTCTGACGGGACCGTGTTTTGTGCGCTCCTGCCATGAAGAAGGAGGAAGACTGCAGCTCCAGTGTATGAGGAAATGATTCCTTCGGCAGTTATTAATCTTTCCCACAAAACACTGGAGCTACAGACTTCCTCCCCCTTCACGGCAGGTGCGCCGGGGCGAGATGGCTGGCTTGTTGGTAACTTTTTAATTTGTAATTGAGGATTTGGAATTATTCTCTGATCATTTACCTATAACTCACTATTTTCCACAGGTGATCGAGGCTATGCATTAGCCCCATGGCTTATGACACCTCTAAACAGCCCTCAGACAAGACAGGAGCGCTTGTGTAATAAGCTGCATACACGCACTCGTGCTGTAGTTGAGCGCACAGTTGGAGTTTTGACATGACATTTATTTTTCCATCCATCTCGGTAACGCAGACTTTCCTTGACCTCCAGCACCGTGCTGCGGCGAGACGTTTTCTGAAGCCATTTTCAGATCAAACCATTTTTTCTTGATTTCTGATACTGTACGACCCACGGGAGACACAACATTAACAGCAGTGGTTATTTCATGCCATTCTTTGGCTTTTCGCTGTCATTTTATGAACGGACACTTCCTGCTCTCTGAGGCAGGAAACGTAGCCTTATATGGTGTTTTGAGGGGTGGGAATTATGTAAATGACCTCTCCGCGTGCACGAGCAGGTGGATAGAACAGGTGCAATTCATCATACGTACGCAGCTCATTTACACACTTTTCCTGAGGATAGAAGAGTTTGTTGAATCTGACGTGGCATGTTCGTACGAACGCTTCGTACGAACAAAAGTAAGAGAAATTTAGGATAGAAATACGAACATGTTCTTGCATGAGGCCCATTGTTTTTAGAAAGGACGGGAGAGAGAAAGCAAGTTATGTCTAGAACTTTTCCTTTGTTCCAAAAACACTTCAAACAAATACGAACGGATTGTTCAGTCAACTTTAGACAGTTATTCTGCATAGAGCAGACAGTTTAAAGCAAGATCATTCTGAGGTGTTCTCTTAACTTTGGCATATTTAAAATATACCAGCTTAGTAAATCACCATTAAATGACAAAAATATACTGTTGATCAATTTTGAATTAACACACATTAAAAGAAAGTTATTTCTGATTGATTGGTGTCCATTAATTCAAAATAATTATAACAAAATAGTGTCCACTTGTCTCCTTGAGAGCTCAAGAAAAGTAACACTCAGAGTTTCAGAGAGATGTGAAGAGGTTTAAATTCCATAACGAACATGAGAGTGCTGTATTTCTACATGTTCAAGAGAGTAACTAAAATACAAGGGAACAAAACTTCCAACTGTTTGAAATCCCTGAGCTCATTTCTTGTCTTTTTAATGATGAGACACAGCATCTCCGTTCTGTTCAACACTCATCTTCAGCAAAGAACATCATAATGATTGTTCTTTTGAATGTAAAAACAATCACTCGTTTACATTAGGTGCCATACAATTTTGAAAACAGGAAAACGCATTATCACTCAACAGTCTTAATCCTCTAAAGCTCCTTTGACTTTATGACTACAGTACTGTACTTAGTTCATAACCAACTACCTTTATTAATTGCTGCAAAATACTTTTTTTTAAAGTTGACTTTGTAAAGCTAACAGTCGCAAATATAAAAAATCTAATTTAACTTTTTTTGTACCAATTTTGTCTACTATAGTGCCTTTGGAGTAAGGTGTTGGGGAAGAATCAGTTTTGTGTTGTGTTTCCTTGACTGATGAAGCCTTCTGAATGGAAGGCGAAATGTTTCAGCACAAAAAAATAAACTGTCCAGATGACCTGACTGAAAATTGTTGGATTGTATACCTGGATTACTGAGCATGGACTTTGTTGGTTAAAGTGTCTTTGCTTTTGCAAAGCTCCACAATCAATTATTTATTTATATTTTTTATAGTAATTATTTTGAGAAAGTGGCATTTTCCCCACTTTGGATGCCCAAAAGGATATTTTGATAATTCTGAAAACTTCCAGTCCTGAGTTTTGTGAAGACAGCGTGAGAGCGCCATGGAGCCAGAATGTATGTAAATACCGACTTTTGCAGAGCTTATGGGTTAAATCTTCTGTATTTATTTACTTAGAGATGTTTTAGCTAAAATCATACAGAGTCTTTATTGGACCCAGTGACTCGGAATCTTCTGAGCCTCTTGTTGCCATCTAGCTTTGTATGTGAACCTCACTTCAACTTCCCTGATGTCCTCTCTAACTGCATCCATATATACCCTTTTTGTATTTTTGCTGCATTTTGAACATCTTTCTACCATGGTACACACTGTCCCTCCTTGGGGCATGTCCGAAAAATCTTTAAACTTCTTCAAAATTTCCCCAGTTCTTCAACCTGTTCTATACTTCTGATGGTCTAATTCCTAATCTTATATATCAAAGATCAAAGGTCAAAGTCAACTTTATTTTCCAAACTGCAATATGTACAGGACATACAGGATTGAAATTGCATTTATCTCAGTCCCTCGGTGCAACAGTAACCTTTAAAACAATAAACACTAAAACATTTAATAAACATAAGCATAAAATGGGGGGCGCTGTGGTACCACGAGCCAAGATGGCAGCTTAAAGTGGATGCTCCGTGTGGCCTGCACCGAAAACTTTGAAAAACTCAGCGTAAACTGGATCCGAACATGTCAAAACAGACCACTGTTAAGGACTGTGATATTTTTACACGAAGCCGCGGACCCCAAAAAGCAGCGAAAGCTAATATTTCGACAACGGATCAAGACAAAGGGGAGGCCGCTAGCACTGATAGCATGTGTGATCTTAGCACGGTGCTAATGGAAATCCGGTCGCTACGTTCAGAGTTCGGTGGATTTGGAAACAAACTGGACAACATTGATAACCGTATGGGTGAAATGACGAAGTCCATCGCCTCGCTGGAGAAAAACATAGCAGAGGTGAAGCAAAACGTTGACACCAATGCTAACAGACTGGAGGAAGCTGAAAAAAGAATCGTGTCGGCGGAGGAGCTTCTAGAAGCTAGCACGGCTAATCTTGCTAAAGCTTTGAAGAAAATATCCTACCTGGAAGCTAAGACGGACGATCTGGAGAATCGAGGCCGAAGGAAGAATCTGCGTCTTTTTGGGCTCCGGGAGGGCGCCGAGGGACAGCGGCCATTGCTGGATTTCATACGGGAGATGCTGCCGCGCTGGCTGGAGACCGAGAGATCCTTCACCATCGAGAGGGCCCATCGTACCCTGGCACCTCCGAAACCGAACCAACACAGAGCCGTTCTCATTCGTTTCCTGAACTTCCAAGATCGGGAGTTTGTTTTCCGCTCGACAAAACAACGTAACATTGAACATGATGGAAATAAACTTTTTTTTAATCAGGATCTTTCAGGGGAAACCATCCGACAACGAGCCGAGTTTGACGACATCAGGAAACTTATGGCTGAAAAAGGAATGTTCAGAGGGTTTCAGTATAATCCATGTAAAATGAGGGTCCTGCACAAGGGGAAGATAAAACTGTTTTCTTCTCCTAAGGAGGCCCGAGACTTCCTCTGCACACACGCTGGACAGGACTGATTACTGGTGAGTGGTTCACTTGTGAACCAAAAATTAACTGCTTATGATTGTTAGCTGCGTTTATATACCCTAGTTGGAATATTATCTAGTTAATATTTCACATACAGTATACATAAATCATAGGCAGCTACGGAGTGACTCTTTATTTTATTTTTATTTTTCTTGTTAGACAGGATATTTGCATATGTTCGTACAATGCTGTTACAATGTGTACCTGCCGGCTGGATGTGTCACATTAATACGAAATACTTTTGATTAAGCACATCTTGGAAGAGGGAATTTATGGCTATGTATGGGTTTTGCTATATTTGTGTTTTACTACGGTATGGTGTATGGTTCACGGACACCACTACTGCCTTCGAAGTGGGTTTCATAGCTCAGCTACTCCTCTTATTAGTGGATTAGCTAAGACCCCTTTATTATTCTGAGTAGGGGGGGGGGGTTTGAGTGTAATGTACTATTTTCAGGGTTTTCTGTTTTTATTTAGTCGCTTATTTTATTTTACTCACATTTTTTGTGCACTTTATGTTAACTCAGCTTTATGCATTGTCTTATTAAAAGCAAAGTATGGATAATAGCTCTTATATAAAAGTTACAAGCTGGAATGTGAGGGGACTTAGGAAACGAACTAAACTGAAACAGGTC
>JBBPBX010062952.1:0-20674 GCA_038048925.1 Garcialebias charrua
GGGGTTTTGGAAATGCAACATATTTTACAAGCTTTAACAGTTTAATCTTAAACAAGTGTCTCTGTCTCTTCTTATTTAAAAGGAGCATTATTATGATGGGGACAGTGGCACTGGATACCTGGCCTGGAGGATCAAAACTCTCCAGAGAGCATCTTCCAAAGAAAGACGGATGTCATTTGGAGGTAATCTGACTATTCAGCACACTTAGTTTTTGTGGAAATGTAAATAGAAATACCCTGATGCATGCTCAATAATCCAGGTAGAAAAATCTAAAAAAAAAAGCTAAGTCTGATCCTCTGGACATTCAAAAAACAAAACAAAGCAAAAAAATTGTAGAAACATTTCGTCTTTTGTCCGAAAGACTTCCTGAGTCTGAGTTGCTGTATTCAGCTCAGTCTTATAAATAAATGGTAAGATTTATTGCTCCCGGTAGGTCTGGATGGCGCCTTGCAAGGCAGGCTACCACTACCGGTGTATGAATGTCTGAATGAATGGGTGGATGGTTGGTATTGTAAAGCGCTTTGGGGCTCCTCACAGGGGGCTGGAAAGCGCTATATAAATAAGCTCCATTTACCATTTACCAAATAGAAATATTTTAGCAAACCAAACGTTAAGGACTGACATATGAACTCTATAAATAATGTCTAAAGATGCATGTATTTTATTTGTCAGAAGGACCCTCTCGTGAGCAAAAGGATGGAGGGCCAAGTGCTACAAGAGAACTCCACTGTGTTCCAGAGCTGGTCTTGAGTGATGAGGAATGTAAGGAAGCCATCTCTTTTATGAAGTATTCATCAGATGAAGAGATGATCAAGAAGAAAATGAAACTGACGTTTCCCTACCACCGCAACATTGTGCTTGATCCCCAGCAGTCAGGAAACATACTCACAGACTTTCCACGTTTCAAAAATGTGAAAGGCTTGGTGTGTATCAGTAGATTACACTGCAATAAGTTCATGTTGTAGATGGGTAGTTAATAGCTCTTATTTACTTCTCAAAATCTATTGTGCTCAATTCCCACCACAGATTGAGCTGGATTTCCTTTGGATGTTTGGAGAAGAAGTATCAAGCAGACTCCTGGAGAAGTGGCCAACAACATTCAAGAAGAAAACATCCCTGACCTGCCCACCTTCACATACCAGCACAGCATCGTCGGAAAGGTATAGCAAAGACATGTTAATGTTTTTTTTTTTTACTTTCTTTTTTGTTTTATGTTACATCTACAGTACTGCAATCATCACATCTCTCTCGACAGCCTCCAAAGTGTCACGCCCCCCTGGTCCATCCACACCTGTGCACCACACCACACAGGTAAGGAGAAGTTGTTCTTCTCTGTGTTTCCATTTTTGCAGATGTTCACATCTGTGTGTGGGTTTCAACAGAACCAACCTGCTGCTCTCTCCTCATGGTCCAGCCTCCTGTAGCTCCTCCATCTCCACAACTCTTCACCACACCACACAGGTAAGGAGAAGTTGTTCTTCTCTGTGTTTCCATTTTTGCAGATGTTCACATCTGTGTGTGGGTTTCAACAGAACCAACCTGCTGCTCTCTCCTTATGGTCCAGCCTCCTGTAGCTCCTCCATCTCCACAACTCTTCACCACACAGGTAAGGAGAAGTTGTTCTTGTCTGTGTTTTCTTATCTGCAGATGTTGACGTCTGTGTGTGGGTTTCAACAGAACCACCTGCTGCTCTTGCCTCTCTGTCCTGCCTGCTGCCCTAGCTTATCTCCAGTGTCACCTGTTTGTGACCATCAGCAGTGAGTAGAACTTGTTCTCTGTCTGTTTTACATGTTTTATTTGCAGGTCACTGTCCAGCTGTATCTTCACATGTTCATCTTTGTGTTAATTTCTACACAGATCACCTCCTGGACTTTCCTCATGGATGAACGTGTGTCCTCTGTCCTGCCTCTGTCGTCCTGCCTGCGGCCCTAGCTTGTCTCCAGTGTCACCTGTTTGTGACCATGCAGTGAGTAGAACTTGTTCTCTGTCTGTTTTACATGTTTTATTTGCAGGTCACTGTCCAGCTGTATCTTCACATGTTCATCTTTGTGTTAATTTCTACACAGATCACCTCCTGGACTTTCCTCATGGATGAACGTGTGTCCTCTGTCCTGCCTCTGTCGTCCTGCCTGCGGCCCTAGCTTGTCTCCAGTGTCACCTGTTTGTGACCATGCAGTGAGTAGAACTTGTTCTCTGTCTGTTTTACATGTTTTATTTGCAGGTCACTGTCCAGCTGTATCTTCACATGTTCATCTTTGTGTTAATTTCTACACAGATCACCTCCTGGACTTTCCTCATGGATGAACGTGTGTCCTCTGTCCTGCCTCTGTCGTCCTGCCTGCAGCCCTAGCTTGTCTCCAGTGTCACCTGTTTGTGACCATGCAGTGAGTAGAACTTGTTCTCTGTCTGTTTTACATGTTTTATTTGCAGGTCACTGTCCAGCTGTATCTTCACATGTTCATCTTTGTGTTAATTTCTACACAGATCACCTCCTGGACTTTCCTCATGGATGAACGTGTGTCCTCTGTCCTGCCTCTGTCGTCCTGCCTGCAGCCCTAGCTTGTCTCCAGTGTCACCTGTTTGTGACCATGCAGTGAGTAGAACTTGTTCTCTGTCTGTTTTACATGTTTTATTTGCAGGTCACTGTCCAGCTGTATCTTCACATGTTCATCTTTGTGTTAATTTCTACACAGATCACCTCCTGGACTTTCCTCATGGATGGACGTGTGTCCTGCCTGCCTCTGGTGTCCTGCCTGACTCTGGTGTCCTGCCTGACTCTGGTGTCCTGCCTCTATCCATCACCTGTGTGTCAACACCTTCTGCCTCAATGACTGCTGCCAAAAAAAACACACACCTGATCTGATGGACAGACCTGCTCACATCAGGACCACACACCTGAACTCACACCTGGCCTCAAATGCTCCCAACATTCATGGTTGAGCAATGGCTAAGCAGTTCCATGTGATCCAGGTTTGAACTTGAGAAAAACATCATACAGACTGTCTACCTACACTTCAATCAAAGTAAGGGAATTCATTTTCTTTTTCTGCTGCTTCGAGCTTTCTTAGAGCTCATGGACTTGTTTTTCATGGACATGGACTGCACACCAAAGCACTGGTTTCACGATGGGTGCAACATGTTTCTGATAGATGTGATTTGCTGCTGATTGATGTCAATACAGTAGCTGCTGCTCTTTCAGAAGTGTTCATGGTTGACATCATTTTGCTGATTATGGTTGAGAACTGTTTAGGAAGAAATTTGCATTTTGTATGCTTTTTCTGTGCTGAAAAATACATTACTGTACTGCACTGTTCACTAAGGCACTTTGTCGGGGGTTTCCTGTATTGTGTTCTGTGGAACACTGATGGACACTATGTTTTTTGATGAACCCTATTATGCATTTAGGGTCAGATTACAACCTGACAGAGTTCTAAAGGTGTTTAAAATTGACAAACTATGTTATTTTAAACCGTTTGATGTCCAAAGAAAGTACGGCACAACAGATTCCTCACTGTATGTTGTTCCATATTGTCATTTAATGACAAGCAATAGTCTGTTTTAATGTGTTTTTAGGTATTTTGGCCTGACAAATAAATGTTTTTATTAAGACTTTTTGTACAATTTGTTTTTGTTTCAAATGCATTGTTGAAATTTTAATGTCTAAGTGTGTATTTTTTTCAACGGTTACCTCCATTATGGCACAGATTTTAATATCTGTTTTTAAATTGAGTAGAATTTTTTACACACTGAGAACTATTCAGAAAATAATCCTATCAACACCATTGTTGTGCATGGTTCTAACACTATGAAGTGTTACTTTATATACATTTTAACAATTAAGTAGAGTAAAATAATAACACTTAAATGTGTAAAAAATACTCTTTATGGAGTGATTTCCACTGCTGTGTTAATTCCAAATAACACTATCTGTGTTAAAAAATTACTCAATGTAGAGTTAATTTAACACTGGATTATAAAAAAGTAAATTCCAAATAACACTATCTGTGTTAAAAAAATACTCAATGTAGAGTTAATTTAACACTGGATTATAAAAAAGTAAATTTCAAATAACACTATCTGTGTTATAAAGTTGCTCAATGTAGAGTTAATTTAACACTGGATTTTCAACTCTTATAAAAGAGTAAATTTCAAATAACACTATCCGAGTTAAAAAGTTGCTCAATGTAGAGTTAATTTAACACTGGATTTTCAACTCTCATGAAAGAGTTAATTTAACACCAATTCTGATTGGGACCAAATACACTCTGGAACAGTGTCAAATTTGACTCTATTTGAGTTGATTTAACACTGCAAAATTTGCTGTGTAGCTGTGTCATTAAGAACTAGTTTCTCCTCATCCTGCCACTTATACACTTCTTCAGACTCCAACACCTCCTCGTCCACCCTCCTGTCCAGGTGTTGTAGGTCTGGACGCAGAGGACATCTGTCTAGTTTCTCCTCATCCTGCTGCTTGTACACTTCTTCAGACTCCACCACCTCCTCGTGCACGCTCCTGGATGTCCAGGTGTTGTAGGTCTGGACGCAGAGGACATCTGGGTCCATTATGGGCTGAATGCTGCATCCACTTTGTCACTTCCCTCATCAGAACCACAGAAAATCAACAGATTTACATCAAAGAATATTGTTGAGTACTATTCTTTTTGTTGATGCAATCTTACCTGCTGTGATGTGAAAGTCTGGGTTGTACTAGTGGTTCAGGAAGAGCCTCAGGTGATGGACTGGAGACCTGGAAACCTGAAAACACAAACAAAATAAAATAAAAAATAATATATTTAACAGATATTTTAAAAGGGACTAATTTTTTAAACTATAAATTAATGTTGAATAATTATTAGAAACATTAACTAATATATTACCATTTCAGTGCTGTGGAAACGATTTAGATGTTGTGGAATTCCTTCTGCCTCTCAACTATCAGCTGCTGTAAGTCCTCACAGAGCTGCTCACTTCCTGAAGTGAAAAGTCTCCAAAAACCAGCAGGAGCTGAAAAAAAATTATAACCTGCTGTTTACTGGAAATAACTTTGGCTTCTCTGAAGACAAACCGCTAAAATATAAAGTTTTAAATGGCTAAATTGGACGGATCGCGTTTGTATCTTCTCCATTGTAAACAAGGTGCGCAGTTGAGGCGATTCTGTGTGTGACGTCATAATCGCGCGACGGGAAAAACCGTATTTATCATGTGAAAAAAAAGGCGCTAATTTTAAACTGTTTTTGAGAGGAATTTTAATTAATTTAACATTGTTTTAGCAAAAACGATCAGAGGTCAATCTTAATATATATATATGTTGTGCCATTTTATGGAAAGTTAAAAGATGATGTCAGTGGAGCTTTAAATTACCAGTACAGTATTAGGTTAGCTTAGTTGCCTGGATTTCTCTAAAACAATAAAATTAAAATCTAGGAACAAATAATTCATCCATCCATCATCTTTACCCACGTCTTCCTTTAAGAGTCACGGGGGTCACTGGTGTCCATATCCAGTCATCACTGTGTGAGAGGTGGGGAAAACCTGGACAGGTCTCCAGTCCATCACAAACAAATAATTCAAAATATATAAATACAAAAGTAAACAGACTTCAGCCTACCCTAGTAGTGCATTAACCTTTAACTCAAAATAATATACAGACTTCAGTAGAATCGATTCTGAATCGCCAGGACTAAGAATCTAGATTCTTTAAAAAATTGATTTTTTTCCTGCACCCCTAATGTACGGTACACAGGGTCTGAAATATGAGTGTTGGTATTAAATGTTTACTGACTAACTTTATCAATTTTTATGTTAAGAGAAAACATTTTAGTTTAAGGTCTGAATGATATTACCGTATTCTCCGGATTATTGGTTGCACCGGAATATAGGTCGCAGTTAGTGCTGGACGATAATTCAATAACGATAAATATCGCGATATACTTTTATTCAATAACAATGATATGAAGTTTAAGCATATTTTCGATATTTCGATAGGATTTTACAACGTTTTTCTGTTTCTGTTCGGGTTGGAGCGGCTGCTTCAACAACCCGCCCGGACAGAAAAAGCTGTGACACAAAACGTGCGTGGTGACGTCGTTGTTACGCAGCGCTCACTCCAGCAGCAGGCGTTAGCGGTAGCAGGCTAAAAGCTAAGCTAGTCTCCAAAGCGCGTTAAGTTTTCGCTTCAAAACGAGTCAAACGAGTGCTCATGACCGTCAGAATGTGACTGAACAAAGTTTCACAAGCGAAGAGAAAGCAGACGACATCACTGATGAGAGGAAAGACTAATTCGTCGGTGTGGACGTAGTTCGGTTTTGTTAAACTGCAGGTCTCATCTGCAGCGAGTCTTACTCGGTTTCTTTATTTTGCAAAACGTGACAAAGTCGTTCTAACTAGCGGTGGGAACATCTAACTTGTTTAATCTGAAGAGTTTCCACTCGATATAATATGAGAGTCAGAAGATGAAGAACAATAAAGTTTGAGCCAACGTTTCCCTGAAACTACGACGTAAACAAACAGCCCCAGCAGCGCTGCATGTTTTTTATTCAAAATAAAACAAATTCATCAGAAGAAGAAAAAACACTGAATGAAAATGTGCAGAAAGACGAAAATAGTGTTTTAATATCTGCCCCTTGTTTAAAAAATACAAAATAACTACAAACAAACAACAACCTTCACTTCACCTGCACCACACCTTCCCAACAACTTTGATTTAATCATATTTTAAAACATAGTTTTAGAAATGTTTATGGTGATATCAAGTCAACACAATCCTGTTTCCTGATTTACAACTCAGCTCCTTCAAACTAGTCCTAAATGGAGGTTTTACAAACATTTACATTCCCTTCAGGGTTTAATAACTTTAAACAAATTTTAATTGAATATTTGGGGGGTAATTTTTTTTCAGTTTTATACATGACTTGTAAAATACTATGTTCAACCAAATCATAAAATTTTAATAATTTAAACTGATGAAATATTTGTTGGGTGACCATAGCACTTCCTACTAATAATTCTTGTAGCTCTTTAAAAACAAAACAAAAAAAACAGGGTTTGTAATAGTTTTACATGCTTTTCCCCAAACTTCAATACAACAGATTAAATATGGAACAATCATTACATTATTCAATATATTCAAAACTTTGTCATTCAAAAACTATTTTACTTTATACAGTAATGCAATTGATTTTGTTATTTTTATTCTTAAGTAATTTCCATGAGATTTCTATGTCAGCTTCTTATAAATAACAACACCCAAAAGTTTTATTTAATTAACTATGAATTTCAATGCTGTAAATTTTAAAGATGTTTAAAGTTAAAACTATTAATATTGACACAGTTGAGAATTTTATGGCAAGAAAGTTCATGCTCAATAATCCACGTACCAAATCCAATAATTTTCAGTCGGGTCATCTGGACAGTTTCTTTTTATAGAAATTGGATGGAGGATGGAGGGTGAAACGTTTCTATAAAAAAGAAAGTGTCCAGATGACCCGACTGAGAATTATTGGGTTGAGAAGTTTATGTTTATTTGATGGTGATTTCCATCTTTTTGGAGGCTAAATACAAATACAAGGAGAACATTAATTTATTTGTATAGTTTATAGTTTTTTTTAGGCTTTTATATTGTTTATATCGATATCGAATTATATCGATATCGACCGAAATTAAGAACTATATCGTGATAAAAATTTTGGCCATATCGTCCAGCCCTAGTCGCAGTGTCCAATTATTGCCAAAAAATTGGAAAAATCCATAAATAGGTTGCACCGGAATATAGGTCGCACCTACGTCACCGTCGACGTAACGCGTCATCCACTGCTGACGCGCCGCGTGACCGCTGAGTCAACCCGGCAATATGGACCGAGTGTTAACTCTGCTGCTAATGTCTGCCAGAAGCTAACAGAAGCTAACACGAGACGAGTCCGCCTCTCAGAACACCGAATAAAAAATCAAATTTTATGTCAAATGTTTTCTATAGACCATCGTTACGTACATTAATGTCTTATAATTTAAACTCTGTAAGCAGAAAAAATATACACCGAGTGGTTTAGAAGTTATTTATAAGCAAACAGAAGTAAACTGAAATAAAAAATAAAAAAAACACGGGAAGTCCGCCTCTCAGAACACAGAATAAAAAATCGAATTTTAGGTCAAATGTTTTCTATAGACCATCGTTATGTACATTAATGTCTTATAATTACACTCTGTAAGCAGAAAAAATATACACCGAGTGGTTTTGAAGCTATTTATAACGTAAATAGAAGAACACGATAAAAAACTAATGCTAACATGAGAAGTCCGCCTCACAGAACACGAATAAAAAAAATCGAATTTTATGTCAAATGTTTTATCGAGACCATAGTAACGTACATTAAAGCCTTATAATTACACACTGTAAGCAGAAAAAATATACACCGAGTGGTTTTGAAGCTATTTCTAACATACCGGTTAACAGAACAACAGCCACAAGCTAACAAAAAGCTATGCTAAAAGATCGTTTTTATTTTATTTTAAAGGGGACCACATATAGGTCTTTAAAATTTTTATGTTATGTCTGTGTGCTATCTTGACAATATTAATTAATTTTAATACACAAAATAATTCTTAGATAATTAATTATACCCTTTTTAATTCTGCCATTTTTAACTTTCGTTTTGAACGACCGGTTTCTGATACTGAGTTCTGAAGTCCACGCCCTTCAAATCTGTTTACGCCCTCTGTAACAGCCAGTATCTGTAATGTGTTGTTGTTTTAAAATTAGCTCTTTTTTTATTACTCATTTGACTTACTGTTAGTGCTAGCTTAAGATAACTTACCGAAACCCGTCTGAGCGCGCCGCAATTTGCTGCTCCTTTTAGCATTAGACCACCCGAATCCGATGCTAATGTTAGCTTGTTCCTCTTCCGGTGTTCGCCAGCTCCGCTCGTTGCACGCGGCGATTTTGGGAGTTATCGCTGTTCCAGTCAAGACACACACAAAGTTCACCAAGTGTCTCCCGTAAATTAATCCGTAAGGAGAAGGTCCTCGCTGCTGCGAGGCTGCAGCGAGGCTGTACAGTTGAAGCTCCGCTCCATCGCGCCAGAAGAGGGTCCCGTTGCCGCCGGTCCCTACGCCGGGGGTCTGCTCGTTTAATTTTTGCCGGCTGCGCGTTGGGAGCGATCGCAAATACACTAAAAATTGAACTAAAACATAAAAATAACAATTATACTTTATTTATAAAGCCATTTAAAAAAACACAGCTGCAACAAAGTGCTGTACACATGAAATTAAGAACATATAAACAAAAGATGAGATGAAATCATGAAAAACAACAGTCATGTGTTTAATACAGAAGTGGGTTGAGCCTAACCAGGGGTTGCTAGGTGAGGGGCTGGACTCATGTTGGGGTGGGTTGTGGCTGCGGTTTGTGACGTCACAAACCGTAGGAAGTGAGAAACGAACAGTTTTTATCACAGACAAATAAATCTACTTAGAGTAAATAAACCACTGGGTGCATTTCTATGGCCTTAGGACTGTTTTTTTATGAAGTACATACCTAAAGTTGAGTTTAAAAAAAAACATTAAAAAGTGAATTTTGCATGTGTGGTCCCCTTTAATCTCAAACATCTAATAAAGCTACTTACTTGTAAACGTCCACACTGTGATTCCATTCTGTAAGTTTCAGAAAAATCCGTTGAGTGGTTCTTGACTTATCTTGCAAAAAAAACAGCTAAGAAACACAGAGCTAATAGCTACATCCAGGCCAGCACGCCCACAGAGTGTCCAAGCACAGGAGCTTTTTTTGGGACACATGAGCTAGAAACGGTATTCTTCTTCTTCTTGGGTCGGTGTACTCTGGAAGTGGTACTGCACAGCACCACAGTGCCCCTAGTGGCCGAAAGTGGTACTGCACAATTTTTCTGCCAAAGTGAAAAAGGCTGATATCGGAGTCAAAATTTGGTCTAAAAATATGGAAAAAAATCCATAAATAGGTCGCATCGGATTAAAGGTCGCAGGCCTTGAAAAAACCATAAAAAGGTGCGACCTATAATCCAAAAAATACGGTATGTGTTCATTAAACTGGCCTTGAAGGAGGAGAGTTGTGCAATTTTGCTTCAAAGGCCTGGAGTTTCTTTGAAGGGCAAAGGGCCCATCCTTCTCAGAAAAGCTATACGGTCTTTGATGAATGGTTGCATATTGCCCATTTCACTTCAAGCCTGCAGTTCTTCTGAAAAGGGGAGTGAGGCACACAATGTGTTTCCATGCATCTCACAGCCAAGTAGAATTGTTGATGTAAGATAGAGATGAGTTGCAGTTTTCAGTTGAGGGCAAACTGACCCGTGCCTAACACTGCTTTGCTCTTAAAAAACATGTTTTTGCTAGAGTGAGTGAAGTCATATAGACACGCACGTACACATGCACGCATACACACACACGCACACACGTCAAGGTATAAATTAGGAACGCCCAGACAAAGAAGTTGAAGTCTGCTGAAAGCTTGCGATCCAGGCGTCTAGCCGTGGCTGATATGAATTGTCACCCGAGTCGTGCGACTTCCCGACTGTCATGGTGAGAAATTCTTGTAACATCAATGCCTAGCACTTTGAGATTTTCATTAATGAAAAGTGCATTATAAATTGAATTCATTATTATTATTATTATTAATACGTATTATTATTATTATTATTATTAAGTGTGTGTAAGTTTTACTGTAGCGAGATTAAACACACTTTGATCTTAGCAGGAGTGTGTTTGAACATGTATGATTGCTTTTTTCCTTTTTCTGTCACAGTTTTCTTTAATAAATGACATCATTATTTTTAAGGGAGTCTGTGTTTGTTTTCTTCTAAACAAGCTGTGCCTATCCTTCACGAGCCTGACAAATGGTTTAAAATATGATAAAACATTAAACATTTGGGTTGATTTGAAATATCATAAAACATTTTTGGCGTCACTTCGTAGGATTGAGATGAAGGAATGCATCACTGTTTGGAAGAAAAAAAGGAAAAGTGTGAAGCTGTGTTTTTGTGTAACGGGTGTGATTCCCGTTGTTTTGGAAGCGGGTGAGATTCCCGCTGTTGAGAGCCGATAGCGGTGTGATTCCCTATCAGCAATTGGTGTTGTGTTTATGATACGGTGCGAGGACGCTCCTGGATCCGTATTCAAAAAACACAAATGCACAGTAGGCTGCCGAGCGCGTAGCTGAAGGCAATGGAGAAGAAAATAACAGATAGGAATGAAGATTGTGTGCCAGGGTTGGGAAATCCTTGTTGTTTATCTGAAAAGTAACAGAAGTATTTTGTACCAGGGTGTAGAAACCCTTGTTGATCAGCTGTGAGTTTTGCCTGAGGGAGTTTTGAGACAATTCATTAAGCCCTGAAGAAGTTAGGTGATTTATTTGTCAGGTTTATCAGTTGAAATTAAAAAGACTGGTGTTTTTTTTTTTTTGACAGCCCAATTGAAGTTAAAAAAGGATCAACAACGCTTTTCTGTGTGTGAAGCCATGTGTGAGAGGTTGCGAAGCGGCGGAGCTCGTTGAAACGCAAGCAGAACCATGTGACGGATTTGCAAGTTAGAGGTCCAGCTGTTTTTGTTGGAAGTTGTCCAAAAGTTTGAAGTGTATTTGGTGAAGGTCAGAGGCGCACGTGAGGACAAATTAACAGAGTGAAAAAAGAGAAAGGGAATGGTTGGTTTTGGTTAGAAGAGGGGAGTGCCTGTGCTAGGGATTGCAGCGACGCACGTGTGTATGTGCCTCTGACCGAAGACAGCAGCAGGGGAAAAACAAACAGAGTGAACCGAGGTTGTTTACAAGAGACTGAGATAAGCTTTGTTAAGGAGAAAAATTTGAGTGTGTTTTGGTTGCTGAGTTGGTCAGCTGGAGTGAAGAACGCATGAGGCTGAGCTGAAAAGAGTGAAAAAGAGGGTGAACAGGAATGTGTTGGGGGTGGGAGAGAGCGTAGCGTAGCGGCAGCAGCTCTTTCTCCCTCCGTTGTGAGTAAGGTCAAATGTGTTACAAGCTGAGCTAGGTGACGATGGAAAACTCTGTGGATGTTGGGTTGTAGGGGTGTAACGGTACGCTAAAATCACATTTCGGCAGTGGTGGGCACAGACCGCTAGAAAGCGCTAAAGCGCTAATCCACTTACAGTGGACCTAAACTTTTTGTCAGCGTTTTTGTGGTTTGACTAACTTTTATAATTCATAAGCGGATTTGTGCTATTTTTATTTAAAATGCAGTACCGCTAATAACCAATTATCTATCAGTAAAAACCAATAAACTTATTTACAAGCTCTTATGCTGGCTCCGTAGCTGCTTGTTTTACCTTTTTCCCCACCGTAAAGAGCAGAGAGGAGGGAGGGTTGGAGGGGGAGGGAGCAGAGCGGAGAACAGACTCGGATCTACCATGTGCCTGGGGATCTCATTTCAGCAGGGGCCCCGCCCCGGCCAGTGTTAATTTTGTCGACTAATTATTTTCGTCGACTAAATGTTTTCATTGATTTGTCAACTAAAATTAGACTAAAACAAAAAAAATCTGATGACTAAGTAATGACTAAAACTAAATGATGTTTTAGTCACATGACTAAGACTAAAACTAAATTAAAAATAGCTGTCAAAATTAACACTGGATTCAAGTACTGCTTGTAGTTTTACTGTTAAAAGCAAGGTTAGACAAATAATGTTTGAAAAAAGTTTTATTTGTTGTTGTATGTTGCATATTAATATTAATATTATGGTTAAAACATTGTTTTGTTTTAGTAACTACAGAGAATTGATGAAAAGTTTTTACTATGTATAACTTAGTCGACTTAATTGACTGTAGATTTAGTCGACTAAATGTTTTCATTGATTTGTCAACTAAAATTAGACTAAAACAAAAAAAATTCTGATGACTAAGTAATGACTAAAACTAAATGATGTTTTAGTCACATGACTAAGACTAAAACTAAATTAAAAATAGCTGTCAAAATTAACACTGGCCCCGGCCAGTCACCTACATCCCTAACATTGATCCTGCTTGTTAATGTACATTTAACATAAAAATAATTATAGTTACGATGAAAACGATCATTAAATATGCAATACAAAAACCGGTCGATTTCTTTATCCCCCTACTAAAAATGGACTATTCCATCTTGACATCTTCCGGGTCAGAGGTGAACTCGGAGGCTAATTCTGTGGCTAGCTGATTGTGCTGGGTTTCTTGGATAAATCCGCAGAGAACCCCGCTGTTTCAAGCCAAATTAACGCGGCCGGAGGATTTTATTGTGTGTTTTGTGTCGACCACTCGACGGTGAGTCGTTAGTTTTATGTATTTTAGTTACTTTTCATTAAATCTGTTGACTACCTATAGAATGTTGACATCTTCCGGGTCAGAGGTGAACTGGACGCTAACTCTGTGTCTAGCTGGTTGGTTGTGCTGGGTTACTAATGGATAAATCCGCAGAGAACCCCGCTGTTTCAAGCCAAATTAACGTGGCCGGAGGATTTTATTGTGTGTTTTGTGTCGACCACTCGACGGTGAGTCGTTAGTTTTATGTATTTGGGTTACTTTTATGTATAAATGCGGTGGCGACACACCCGTGTATTTGAGATTTAAAAGTGGTTTTAGGGATTAAAAGATCATTCTCTTTTTTGTTAATTTTGTGGCCGAATAGAATATATGTACGTAAAGTATTAAATAAATCCTTTGATTTTTGTAATTTCATCCTTTTAGGATCATTTTAGTTACTTTTCAGTTGGCAATGTAGTGCAAATATTGCATAACGCTGCCGGCTACCAATTGTCGAATATAAATAGCGGATTAGATTAGCTTCCCCTAATTTTCATAAGACATTTGTGCTTTTGAAATTGTGGACCTAAAAAAATTAATAAGCGTTTTAGAAATTGTGGAACTAATTTTTTGATTAGCGTTGCCCGCCACTGCATTTCGGTTCGGTTCAACTACAAGGAGGGCTCGGTTCGGTTTATTTTCGGTACAAAAAAAAAAAAAGGACAAAATAAAGACTTACAAAATGTTTATTTTGAAAATATGCCAAAAATACGTTTGTACTGTACAGTATTGTACCGGTAGTAATAAATAAAAGTGACCCATTTGGATGATATTTTAAATAAACAGCACTCTACAATAAAACTATTTTAACAATAATAAAAAATCTTAATAAATACAATAACAGTCAGAACAATAAGCAGCAACAGACTGTTTACAATCTAACTAATCAAGTTTTTGTCCAGTAGCATCAGTGTGGCTGTATTTGTCCTCATTACTGTACTCACAACTTCTTCTTGGTGGGACAGGTGCTGGAAAAGTTCAGAGTTCAGTTCAGTCATCACACACTTCTTAGCTGCAGGTGATCTCTGGTGGATGTCTGTCCCAGACTGGAAATAAAACACAATTTAAAAAAAAAAAGTTAATAAGATTATGATTTTGAATAAAAAAGATTATTTAGATAATTTTGATTTGATTTGATGTTTATTCATTCATTTTAAAAGAACAATACAAAACAGTTTCATCAGATACAAGAATACAAGTAGGATAAAATGAAAGGAGCAGAAAGAAGATGAAATCTTATTATATCTGCCCCTTATTTCACAGTTTGTTCAAACAATGATAACCTTCAAACTACATCACAAAATGAATAACTCTACTTAATTTTTCTAACTGTAATACACAAACACACTAAGCTACATCATATATAGTTTTTGAGCAAGTCCTTTTTGACCTTTTTCTTAAATGTATACATTGATTTTGCATTTTTAACATCACTCTCCAGAACATTCCACAGATAATAATAATAAAAGAACAATACATTACCTATTCTTGAACGGTTGAATCTCTCACTCATCATTAGGGCAGGGCTTTGCTCCAGGGCTTGTTGACATCAGTTTTTGTTTTTTCATAAAGTTCTGAACTTTTTGAGTGATGGATGTTCATAGCGAGGATCAATAACTTTAAAGCCTGCGCATAATAACAACATTCAGACTTACATTCAGATATTTAAAAACTCACAGTTTGTGTTATTGCTCTGGACTGATATGATTTACCTGATAAAAGTAGTTTAAATGCAGCTGTTAGCGCTGTTGCAAGCTGCTTGTTCACATTCCGATGACGTAGTTTCAAGCGCGTTCACGTGAGACGTGCTGTCTGCTGCAGAGCCAGTCTCTTCATGAAACAACATTCCACACACAAAGCTTTGAATGTGCGCGCCGCTCGTCTTTTAACAAGAAACGTTCCCCAAACAGGAGACCGTAGTGAGAAGCTAACGGCTAAAGGCTGCGCGAGCAACGCGTGCTTCGCGATAATGGCTCCGTGCTGAAATGTGCCTAGGAAATTTTGTTCCGCGGCGCATATATTAACGTTAAATGAGTGAAAAAATAACCGAAACGGTATGCAGGTGGACCGAACCGAACGTGCTGTACCGAAACGGTTCGGTACACCCACTAGTACCGTTACATGCCTATTGGGTTGGTAGATGAAAGTGGAGGAAAAAAAATAGCTCAACATGTGGCTCGTGGACCAGGAAAGGTCGAGTTTTTTTCCCCTTTCATGTATCGTCTGCTTTATCTCCAGAACTATAGCTCTAAGAAGATGTGTGTGAGAGAGAGAGAGAGAGAGAGAGAGAGAGAGAGAGAGGTGCAGAACCGTTTGTGTTTTTGAAAGTGAGAGTTATGCATGGAATGTTGAGCTGAAAAGAGGAAGAAAAGGGGAGTAGTGGAGGCTGATGGCAGCCTGAGAGGAGATGTGAGAGTGAGGAGCAGGGGGGCTGATGGAGAGTGGGGGATCAGTTCGCACCTCCGTTCAGGAGGAGCTGAGACTAACAGAGAGGAAAAGATAAGAAGGAGATAAAAAAAAGAGTCACTGCTGTGTTTTGAGCCATTGAACAAGTCAAGCCCAGAAATTAGGATTACAAATTGGTCAACAGGTGACATTAGAAATTTATTGGAAGAATCAGACAATGAATTTAAAAAAAAGAAGAGGGTTTTTAAGTTTTTTTTTAATCTCTCTCCAAGTTTAAAGAATGTGTTTAAGAGATGACTAATCATTGTCATTCTATCTCAAGTCTTTGTTTTTTCCACAGCTTTGTGCCTCGTGGTTTGTCCTAGTCGTCGGTCTGCTAGGACAACACAGGTGGGCCCAGAGGACTACGTGACAGACTCCAGAGAGAGGCGCCTGAGGGTGGTATCTGGTGTCTGATGTCTGTTGGGTCATCGCTTCATCGGTGTAACACTGCTGGGTGTCTGAAGCACCTGAGGATGGGTGTTCATGTTCATCTGTGTCACTGTTCTGCTGATGACCACACCTCTGAAAAAACGAGACATGTCCTAAGGAGGACAGTTAGGGTCTTTGCCACAAAATGAACCGTGTTGAGGAAACAGGATGACTTCAAACATCCTGCAGAAGGTGTCCAACGAATGTGACATTCCAGTACTCGACCTTATTGCAACATTAAGGTCTGCCTAGAACACATGTGTCAAACACTTGGCCCGCGGGCCAGATGTGGCCCGCCATGTCATTTTATGTGGCCCGCGAGAGCTTAGTTTAAAAGTTTTGAGTGTCTAAAAATAAATACGAGCGTGTTTTGACCAAAAACTACATTTCCCACAATGCCTTTCAACTACGGTAGCCCACAATGCCTTTCAACTACGGTATCCCACAATGCCTTTCGACTACGGAAGCCGCAGCAGTGTTTCTACCTTCATGCCAACGAGTGGAATTGAGATATAAATAATGATCCCAACATGTCCAGAAAGAGAAAAGTTGCTGCAGACGGAAGTTTCAAGAAAGATGGGAAGGCGAATACTTGTTTGTGCTTCCAGGAGAAAGACCAGTACTGTATGTCTTTTGTGTTACGAGGCGCTGTCGGTTTTGAAACCAAACACGGAGCTAAGTACGCTAGCCTTCAAGAAAAGCAACACATTCTGCCAAGAATTAAAAGGCAAACTGCGGTCGCAGCAGAGTTTGCTCATGAAACCCACAGCCAAAAACGAGGCTGCAGTGAAAGCTATCTTCATTGTGGCTGAAGAAATCGCTTCCAAGTCGTTTTCAGATGGAGCGTTTTTGAAACAGTGCATGCTGAAGGTCTGTGAGCAGAGACGCAAACAAGTCATCACGCAGATGTCCGACACGATCACGGCTTTCCAGTGTGAATTGGACTTATGGATGTGACAAGTGAAACAGGACAATCACTTTCCTGTTTGTCAGGTTAGCATTTTTTTAAACAATTAAAATATAATAAAATGTAGCAGAAAGTTCATTCTCAATAGTCCAGGTAACAAATCCGCTCATTCTCAATCAGTTCATCTGGACAGTTTCTTTTTAGTAGAAACGTTTCACCCTCACTCCAGAGGGCTTCGTCAGTCAGAGCAGTCCAAAGCAAACTGAAGCTACCCCACCAAGTAAACAACTTAAGTGGACCAACCAGTTTGCTGTAGCCAAGATGGTTTCTGGGGGCTTGTCCCTCGTCGACTCCTCCCAGGCAGGCAGACATGTCCAAAGTGGTTCAAGACAAGAAAGTTCATTCTCAATAGTCCAGGTATCAAATCCGCTCATTCTCAATCAGTTCATCTGGACAGTTTCTTTTTAGTAGAAACGTTTCACCCTCACTCCAGAGGGCTTCGTCAGTCAGAGCAGTCCAAAGCAAACTGAAGCTACCCCACCAAGTAAACAACTTAAGTGGACCAACCAGTTTGCTGTAGCCAAGATGGTTTCTGGGGGCTTGTCCCTCGTCGACTCCTCCCAGGCAGGCAGACATGTCCAAAGTGGTTCAAGACAAGAAAGTTCATTCTCAATAGTCCAGGTATCAAATCCGCTCATTCTCAATCAGTTCATCTTGAACCACTTTGGACATGTCTGCCTGCCTGGGAGGAGTCGACGAGGGACAAGCCCCCAGAAACCATCTTGGCTACAGCAAACTGGTTGGTCCACTTAAGTTGTTTACTTGGTGGGGTAGCTTCAGTTTGCTTTGGACTGCTCTGACTGACGAAGCCCTCTGGAGTGAGGGTGAAACGTTTCTACTAAAAAGAAACTGTCCAGATGAACTGATTGAGAATGAGCGGATTTGATACCTGGACTATTGAGAATGAACTTTCTGGTCTTGAACCACTTTGGACATGTCTGCCTGCCTGGGAGGAGTCGACGAGGGACAAGCCCCCAGAAACCATCTTGGCTACAGCAAACTGGTTGGTCCACTTAAGTTGTTTACTTGGTGGGGTAGCTTCAGTTTGCTTTGGACTGCTCTGACTGACGAAGCCCTCTGGAGTGTAAGAATTAATGAGGAGGTCAATATTAAATACTGACCTCTTTATCCTTAATTAATCTACTTATTCAGATTGAATAGTAAATGTTCACGGATTCTGTTCTTTTTCAGTTTACCCAATATTTCTGTGATCTTTATGATGGATAAATACACAAAGCCATTAAGTGACAAAGACGTTAACTTAGTTTGATATGTCAAAGAGACACTATCATTTATTTACAATAAATCAACTAAATTAACACCATTACACTTGATTGACATGATTTCACTTTCTTTCAATTCAAATACGTCAGCACACTTAAATTTAACACAACAGACATAAATATTAGATGTTAAGCATATTTAGTCTGTGGGCTCTTTAACTTAAAAAATATAGTTTCCAGCTTAGGTTGAGAGGGAAAAGAAATAGGAAAGATTTATGGAGGAAGAAAAGTTAAGAGTTTTAGGGAGTTATCTTGATGTGTTTAACCAGAAACATGGCAGTTCTCCGGCCGATTAAAGCTACACGTTGGTACCCTTGGCAAAGCATTTGACGACTTGTTACCTCGTGAAGATGGTCAGTCTCCCTCGGTCCAGTTTGGTCAGTTCGTTTACCATTCTCAGCGTCTCCAGACGTGCGCCTTGACTCGAACCGAAGTAACGGCAGCTCCTGGTGCTGTTGTTCAAGATAAGACGTTCCTTAAAGGAATGTCAATAAAAGAGAGCTTTTCAGCTGTTGAAGATGGCTTATAACTTGGCATGTTATAAGTCTTTAACTGAATGACGTGTCCTTAGCGTGTGACTAGACGATCATCAGTTCTTTGGAGAAGACCATGGTTTGAGGCTTACTCCAGCAGACTTCTTTTTGAAAGTAAAATGTGAAGGTTTTAACTGAGACGTGACCCAGAAAATGTGTTCTTTCTGATTGGCCGAATGGCATCATAAGTTGATGTGAGGATGACATCAACATGTTGAAAGGGGGTCAAAAGATTAGTTTGTCAGAAAGATAAAGTGTTAGTTTCAGATGTCAGCATTTTATCATAAAACTGATTCCTTTGCTTTAACACTTTAACAAAATACTGTTGGTTTGATTAAAACAACGTCATTAAGCATTACATATGGGACCTATTAATGATAATAGCTTGATTATTAAATAGGACAAAAACAAAAGTCTCTGGATGTCTAGATTGTCCTGAGCTCAAGCTAAAATGAATGAGATAAAGTGTTCCTTTTATCTTCACATGCAAGTTCGAGAGGAGAGGAGAAATCCTCCATGTACAACATTTTGAATTAAGCAGAGTATTTGATTTATCTGACATTAAAATGTACTGATGCTCTTACAAATAAAATTATTCATTTGATCACATCAGCCTAAAATCAAAGATAGAAATAGTCTCTTTTGGTGACTATATTTATCAGATTACAGCTTAATGAATGATTTTGTAGTAAATGTCTTGCTTTACTGAGAGGTCAGTAAAGGTCATCACTGGACAGTTCAAAAACCTTAATTTGACCCTGGGTAGGTCCACTACATCTCCCCCCTTTTGGAAGCCATCGCCAGTCCTTGGGGATGGGGTCCAACACGAAAGGAAACCTTGAACTGTCTTTGATCTTGAAGTAATCCAGCAAGTGGAAAAAAAAAATCAAAAATTATAATCCCATAAAGTTTTTTGAAATTCCATACTGTTCGGAGGTAATCCCATTGCGAAAAGCTTTTAATCCCTTGGAAAACTGAGTCTGTTAACTCTTGGCAAACAAAGTCTGTGATCCCTTGGAAAGCAAAGTCTTATAATCCACAGCGGTAATTCCACAGCAGTAAATCCACAACGATTAGTTTTGTTGATTGATCAGCACCAATTGTTTTTATCAGCATGTAGAGGGGATCCCTCGATTGACGCAGAGGAGGCGGCCCTTGGATGAAGGTTGAAGACCAAGCGTTGGAGCTGCAGGTCCCCACATCGATGGTTGGAGGCTGGTTGGTTTCCAGTCCGTGCCACTCTGGTTCTATGTGTCATGCATTTATGTGGTTTTTAAGGTGGGCTTATGATTGGGATTTTACATTAAGCCTTACCTATATGCACCTGGTATGTAAGCTATCATGGTTTAGATCAGCTATAACTACCAATTAAGGGGTGGATCAATTCTGTAAAATTAGATATAGGGATCTGTACCTATAAAATTTTGGAGGGCTTCTGTAACGAAGGCCTCTAATTCCAAACTATTCCTCCATTCATTACTTAGTTTAGGTTAAACTAACATAAAAATGAAATATAGTTTGATCTAAATGTCTGTTGTCTTTTAGACGAACGACGTAGGATTTGGTATTCCTAATAAATTTTGAAGTCTATGGCGAGACTCATCAAAATGAATAGACAATCTAGAATAGAAACGATCGAATCGGTTCAATTTAGAAATTGTGAGGTCAATATAGTTTATGGTACCTTGAGTAGCTTTAAACTACATTGACTC
>JBBPBX010062953.1:10460-20674 GCA_038048925.1 Garcialebias charrua
TAGCAAGGTTATATAGGTTATATATATGTTTTGTATTTATATAGCTTTAGAAACCCTTCCTACACTCTTGCAATGTTCTAAACTCTTAAACCTACGTCATTTCAGTATATGCACAGTACAGCAGCTACAGCAAAATTTTATATGAGTGCTTACCAGTAGGGGTGCATCGATAAATCGTCCCCGATTTCCTTAATTTTGGGAAATCGGAAATTGGCCAATGCTTGCATGAGAAACTGAAAGTTATGCACCATAACTCATGTTCCCTGAAGGAAGGGAACGAGGTGCAACATATTGCTATGGGAATTGCGCCCCCGCGTGATTACCTGAAGGAATACACTCACGCCTTTACGGCTAGGGGCGTCACCGCCGCGCCAGAGGCCCCGCCCTCTGGTTACTTAAGCGGCGTGCGCCCCTCCATCTTCCTCTTGAAAAGTGCACTTCACCGAGCTTTCAGCATTGAAAAGGGCCAGTTATGTTGCACCTCGTTCCCTTCCTTCAGGGAACATGAGTTATGGTGCATAACTTTCAGTTCCCTTTCAGTTACATTCTCTCGGTGCAACATACTTGCTATGGGAACTAATGCTTTAACAGATTAACCGAGTTATCGACAGATCGAGTGCTTTGACTTCTATCGAGGCTTTTTTGTCCACATAGGGTACCCGTAGTGACGTCATCACGTCGCGGTAACGTCAGTACGTCACATCACGTGACGAGCGCGGTCGCTTTTAGCTTTTAGTAGACGCTTCAAAATGGATTCCTTTGGAGTACCCGTAGTGACGTCATCACGTCGCGGTAACGTCAGTACGTCACATCACGTGATAAAAACCGAGCGCTGGGTAGCTTTTAGCTTTTAGTAGACGCTTCAAAATGGATTCCTTTGTGCGCACGGATGTATGGAGCTGGTCCAGTCTTGTCAAAAAGGTAAAAATGCGTCGTGTTTTATTATTATGAAACAGTTTATAATTTTATAGAATGCTTTGCTGCTCATTGAATCAACTTCTGTCACCACCGTAGATTGTGACAGGAGGGGGCGGTGTTGGATTGCAGGTCACATACAACACGGCCGAAACGGCTTCCTCTCTCGTTTCACAAACAAAACGCAACAAATATTAATCTCTCTAGACCTATTAAAAACCTATAAACACATTCATCTCTAAAAGTAAACCTAAATTGCACAGCACTGCAGGCTGTGCTGCCGTGTGGCCCCATTTGTTTTTTAAGTTTCGGTTTCAGCGCCGCACGGTACTTTCACTTTTAATATTAATAGTTAATAATTATAATTAAACTAATAGTTTTGTTTTTCCTGTGACTTATCTGCAGTATGATAAATGATAGGAGCATAATAAATGCTCCCAATGTTTTGTTGGTCTTTTTTTTTTTTGTGGTAAATAATCAAGTTTTTATGCATTTTTATATATTTATTTATTTTGCATCTATGACATCATCGACTAATCGAGCACTAATCGAGATTTTTTATGTTAATGTAGAGTTTAAAAATTATGTACTCGTTCAACCCCTAGTGTGTACCTGGATGATTTGGGTGAAGCGGGGGTCTTTCCGTTTTTTGTTCTTGATGAGCTCCAACGCCTGAGACTGCTGGCAGCACAGCAGCGATGACTGTTCCTGAAACTCGTTTCCCGCCACACCTTCGAACTAAAAAAATACAAACATCACGGTTACAAAGTGAAACAGATCCAACACTTTCACCAGAGAAATGGAGATGAGCCTCTCACCCTGGCCACCATGACATCGCCGATGTCCTGAACTACAGGAGTCTCTCTGCGCTTCTTCATGGACTCACACAGACTGGCTGTGAGGAAGTAACACAGAAGCAAAATTAGAAAAATAAAAAACATCAAATATTCAACAAGTGAATGTTTTGTCTGTTAACAACAAAGAAACAGAGAAATGCGATCGAACAAAACACAAAACAGTGATATTCTACATCTAAAAATTAAAACTGGAACCCATAGTTTGACCTTGTCTTATTACAGTATTTACTTCAATTATTAATATCATTTACCAAGCAGTTTAAATACACACACTTTACAAAGTAAACAGATACACAAATAGAAAAAAACAGCGATAAATTTTAAACTGTCAAAATCAGTTACATTTTTGTAGATGAATATTTGTAGAAATGATTAAAGCCCGACCAATATACAGTATCGGTAGGACCAATATTTTAGGCTGGTATAGATGTTTGGGGACATACTAGTATCGGTGTTAATTGTACCATTATGCGCCGATATAAACACTTTTAATTTTCACCTCCAAAATGCTAGAACCAGCCGTAATTGTACAATGTCTCCAGCAGAGAGCGCATGAAGACAACTTTCAAGTCATGGCCTTAAGTTTCACTTTCAGCACAGCCGAAGCAGGGAGCAATACTGTACAGTACTGTGGAGCGTATTTTGCTGAACAGAGCATGGTAAGTTTATTTTAACTGATCTGTAAAATAAAATAAAAAATCAACAATAACAAATTCTCTTCAATCTTTCACCCCACTTGTCATTAGCTACGTGCCTCTGAAGTTATCAAGCTAACGTTTAGATAACTTTGCATGGGCTATTGCCTTGTAAAACTTTATCCAGAACAGTAAACGTAAAGTAGATGTAAAATATATCAGTGTTAGTAACGTTATCTTTGTCGTCCTCAATGAAATGCATTGTCTGAAATATTTACTTCTCTGTTAAGGAAAAAAAAAAGAACTCTGCTGCAGTCAATACTAATTAGACCATCACCATACATGATTGTTTAAACAGTGAACAGGGAAGGGTGCTTCTTTGTTTAATTTATATTTTTGCAACACACTTGATAAATAACTTTATGGTGAATAGAGGAGGACAGAAAATATGAACGTACGTTATGACCAGTGCACCACTTGTAAACCTACTGTGGGACTACGTATAGTGTGGATCTTATTTGCTTAGCTTCACTGACCATGCTAAATAAACAAGCCCCGCTCCACTCTCTGTTTTCAGATTCTTGGGGGTGGACAAAACAAAAAAAATTGTCAGCCATTACATCGGTTATCAGCGATAGTCACATTTTTCATATCGGTTGAGCTCTTGAAATTATAACAGACAATTTAAATGATAATGACAATATTCAGACAATGTAAAAAAAACATGACACACACACACTGCTGCTCTCTTCATCAGTTTCTCAAACATGTCTGAATACAACAGTGAGAATCGCAGATTTCAGCAGCATCTGAACGATCAAGGCTGTTACTTCCAAAGATAAATCTGGTCTTTATTCTTTGGACTAATTTCTTTACTGGACTGAAACTTTCCAGACATCCTAGTGAGAGTGTGACTCATTCATACACCCTCAGTCTTGACTGACCGTGGAGTTTGTAGACCTGGGGCAGGTTGGGGAAGATGCAGGCCAGCTCCTCAGAGTTCAGCACCGACCTCAACTTCTGGAAGAAAACTTTGTCCAGGACCCTCAGGGTTCGCAGGTGGGACACCTCTGTGGTGAAGAGCTCTGAAGGAGACAGGACAAACATGTCAGAACACAACAGAGAAACACGTTATAGTAGATGGAGAAAGAGTGTTCAAGTCCGACAACATACCGTATATGACAGCCTGCCGGTCCACCTCCTTGGGGCTAAGCGCTGCGAGCAGATGAGTAGAAACCGTTTCCTGCCAGTGCTGCCCATCACACACGTCGTCCTCCAGAGCTGCTGCATCAGGCAGCAGGGCCAGAGGAGAGTCTACACTCCTGCCAGTTCAGAAAACAACAACAATGAAGAGGAGCAGATTCAGCATGAGACACACACACACCAGCTTTTAGCTTGTTTTACTCTAATGTAGTCGAAATGTACAGAAGGTGCAAGCTTCGTCAAACGGGAGGTTTAAAACTAAAATGCATTTATTTTTATTCAAATAATAGACTATATGCCACGGGGGTCGTGACGTACTTCCGGTAAAATGCAACCCACATCCGCCACTTCCGGTTCACATCCACTGCCGTTGTTGTTAGCGTTAGCTCCTAGTAGCAGACCATGACAACGAGCCGAAACGGGAAGCGGCTGCGCGCTACCAGCACTACAAGAGAGTTCCGTTGTGTCCGCCCACCGGTGGGAACAGCTGTTCCGAGGGGGGGTTTCGGCGAAGATTTATCGCGGCTATCCGTAGGGGGAACGTCGCCATAATTTTATATGGATTTTATATGTGTATAGAGTTATTATTGGTGTGTATGCAGATGTTTTATTAATTGTATTTAGTCATTTATGTTCGTGTCTTTCCCGCTAACCGGAAGTGCGCCGTCTGTGCAATGACTGTGGAGGTGCTGGAACGGATGTCCGTGGAATACAGTCTATTCATTCTCTTGTTTCCTCTCATGTCATCCTTTCAGTTCTGCCCATCTTTCACGGCTCGTCTGCGAGGACGATGACTCACCTGCGTCTAGACCGAGGGGTGTATGGGGGTGTAGGGTTCTCAAGAGACCTGAGTGTGAGAGAGTGGAAAGAGAGGTGGCGTGAGGACAAACCCTACACTGTGCTGAGCAACGTAAGGGGAGTAAAGCTCATGTGGTGAGTGCTGAGGCTTCTGCCTGTCGGCTGATCTTTCTCCAGCTGTTAACAGAACGGGTCTTTACCGAGCGGAGCTGCTGGACGCAGACGACGAGGCGCTGTGCTGAAGAGGTCGCAGGCCCTGTTGGTCCTGCTCTTCTCCACAGTCCTCCATGTCCACGTCGCTTCGAGAACGGGGCACGGAGTCTCCTCCTGAGCCAGTGCCCCGCCGCCGGCCCTCCCCATGAGCCTTCAGAGACTCGCTGCGTGCCAGACGCACAGACACCATCGGACTAGGGGGGGAGGGAAACACCCCGATCAGGTTGTGCCCATGAAGAACTTGATAACTGGAGCACGTTTGAAGCTGAATCACCTGTCCATGCCGTCTTTGCCTTCTTCTCCCAGGCTGCTGGACGACAGCCTCTGGGGGTCCGCAGCATCTCCCCCCTCCTCTTCTGGAGTGTCCGAGTGATTCTCAAACTGCTGAATGATGTTCTTCACACTGCCCGGACGCACTGCACACACGTTGTAGTTTAGCACAAGAAAGAAAAACTGCACAAAAAACAGTGAATCAGCAGGAAGGAGACGAGTTGGAGGTCAAACAACCAAAATAAACTACCGTAATTTCTGGTCTATAAGCTGCTACTGTTTTCACTTTGAACCTGTGGCTTATACAATGCAGCATTTTTTTTTTTCGACGGGCTAATGAACTTCATGCTGCTAAAAACATTTAGCCTCATCACACTCGGGCACTAACATAGCTGCCCAATACGTCTCTGTTGGGGGCGGGTCCTTGTGACTCAATAAGTTTACCTGTATAAATAAAGGTTAAAAAAACTGACCAGTGACATTATCGAACAGGTCACAGTGGACCAATGAAACAGAAAGTAGGGGAGAGAATGGGGAGGGGGTGGTTCCCCTGCATACACAGAGCAACCTTTACTCTCTGAGCACAAGCTTGCAGCAGGAGGAACATGATGATAGCGATCAATGACTTCCTGGTCGGCTACTGTATTGTTTTCGACAACGAAAGACACTGAGGACGTGTGCGATGACGTTTTTCTGAGGTTGTTCAATTCTGACACTGAAAAAAGACGACTTTAGTGGTTTTAGTGCGCAGGAGGAAGATGAACATAGCAAATTTTCCTAGTAAGCCACTGTTTTTTTTGTTGTTGTTTTGTTTTTACCAGGCATGTTAAAGCGTCTGTGACATGATTTTGTAACTATGCATAAAATTGCCCAACATAAATATCTTGTATCATTCAGCTATGTTCGATTTTGCAAACAAAATGATAAATCAATTTAATTTTGATTTTAAAGTGATTTTAAACTTTGCACCGTGTTTATTCACGGGAAATCCGATTACACGCGAATGCAACATCTGTGACGTAGTATCGGGCAGAGGGCTCTGGTATGCTTTTTCATATTAATGGCGGACAATTTAAAACCCGACGAATTTAGCAATCTAAGTGAAGATTTGAGCCATTTGTCTTCAGTTTGGGAAGCAGAAAGTTAGATGAACAAGAAACAGCAGGTTCTAATTTAGGTCTGCACCCGTATTTATTTGAGTCTTACCTTTTCAGGAAGCGAGGGAGCTCCGAGTGGGGGGGGGGGTGCAGCTTTATTTATTCCATTCTTGACGAAGTATTTCATCTTTTGGGAAAGTGAAAAGGCTCACTTGTTCACTGATGATATTAGAACACCCAAATGCGACACAACGTAACGGCATTTTTCAAGTTGTACAAAAAAAAAACGCGATCTGCAGGCAGACGCAGACTGCCTCTGCCCGATACTACGTCACAGATGTTGCATTCACGTGTAATCGAATTTCCCGTGAATAAACACGGCGCAAAGTTTAAAATCCCTTTTAAATCAAAATTAAATTGATTTATCATTTTGTTTGCAAAATCGAACATAGCTGAATGATACAAGATATTTATGTTGGGCAATTTTATGCATTGTTACAAAATCATGTCACAGACGCGTTAAAGGCATTGCAGGGCGCTCATCTCGTCCGTGATTTTTGTTGGGATGGGAGGACGTAACACACATGTTTGAGCTGCGTGATGTTTGTACCGACAGCTTTCGAGTGGGGTTGGGGGGAGGTGGTTTCAGCCTAAGGGTTCAGCTGCCTTTAGCTTTTTAGCTGGCACACACCTGTATTGCGCACTGCTAGCTTAGTGCTACGTCAGTGCTGACAGGGGGTGGGGGGTAGGGTGTGTGCGCAGTTCGTTTTCGTACCATTATACAAGCAGGGCGGGACACCCTGCTTGTATAATGGTTGGGGAAACACTGGTACGCATTTGTCTATGTTATCGGTTCGTATGTAATTAAAATTAAAAAGAGATTAAAAAAAATGCGTAAATATCTCATGTTACAACGTGGACACCCATGGCTTATGCATGTACACATTTTTATTTATTTATTTATTTATTTATTTTTATTTAGTATGCATGGATTATATTCGGGTGAGCTCTATAGACCAGCAATTACGGTAAAGGATGTTTGTTAAAAGACACCATTGAAATAAATAATAAATAAATAAAGACAAATGAAAATGTACCTTCTGAGGGAGACAATGGGACGTGGAATGCTACAAAAAACAAAATGAACCGAGGAGAAATAATTAAACCAGGAGTGACGAGACAATGATACAAATCAATGAATGAACCTTGAAATGAATAAAAAGGTAAGAAAATAAATCAACTCGATGCATACAGTCCTGTTTGTTCAGGCTCTCATTTGTATTTTCAACACCGATAAGCTCTAATATGTCTAACAAGTGATTTGTGTGAGTGGATCTTTACTGGACTGAGACATGTTCCGGGGTTTTCCGATGTACTTCAGGATGGGGTTCCTCTTTTTATCCTCTCCATCTTTTTTTTCCTTCGTGCTGGTCAGCTGCAGAAAATGGCAAAACCAAAACATCATATGAGATAATCCTGAATCTGAATTCTCTTTTTATCAGTGGTGGGCAAATGAACGCTAGAGTGCGCTAAAGCGCTAATCCGCTTACAGTGGACCTAAACTTTTTGTCAGCGTTTTTGTGGTTTGAACTAACTTTTATAATTCATAAGCGGATTTGTGCTATTTTTATTTAAAATGCAGTACCGCTAATAACTAATTATCTATCAGTAAAAACCAATAAACTTATTTAGAGGCTCTTATTCTGGCTCTGTTGCTGCTAGTTTTACCTTTTTCCCCACCGTAAAGAAGAGCAGAGAGGAGGAGGGTTGGAGGGGGGAGGGAGCAGAGCGGAGAACAGACACGGATCTACCATGTAGCAAATGATGCCGTTGCCTGGGGATCCCAATCAGCAGTGGCCGCGCCCCTGCCAGTCACCTACATCCCTAACATTGCTCATGCTTGTTAATGTACATTTAACATAAAAATAATTATAGTTACGATGAAAACGATAATTAAATACGCAATAAAAAAACGGTCGATTTCTTTATCCCCCTACTAAAAATGGACTATTCCATCTTGACATCTTCCGGGTCAGAGGTGAACTCAGGGGCTAATTCTGTGGCTAGCTGTTTGTGCTGCTGGGTACTTGGATAAATCCGCAGAGAACCCCGCTGTTTCAAGCCAAATTAACGTGGCCGGAGGATTTTATTGAGTGTTTTGTGTCGACCATTCGACGGTGAGTCGTTATTTTTATGTATTTTAGTTACTTTTCATTAAATCTGTTGACTACCTATAGACGCTAACTCTGTGGCTAGCTGGTTGGTTGCTGGGTTACTAATGGATAAATCCGCAGAGAACCCCGCTGTTTCAAGCCAAATTAACGTGGCCGGAGGATTTTATTGTGTGTTTTGTGTCGACCATTCGACGGCGAGTCGTTATTTTTATGTATTTGGGTTACTTTTATGTATAAATGCGGTGGCGACACACCCGTGTATTTGAGATTTAAAAGTGGTTTTAGGGATTAAAAGATCATTCTATTTTTTGTTAATTTCGTGGCCGAATAGAATATATGTACGTAAAGTATTAAATAAATCCTTTGATTTTTGTAATTTCATCCTTTTAGGATCATTTTTGTTACTTTTCAGTTGGCAGTGTAGTGCAAATATTGATAACGCTGCCGGCTATATATAAATATATATATATATATATATATATATATATATATATATATATATATATATATATATATATATATATATATATATATATATATATATATATATATATATATATATATATATATATATATATATATATATATATATATATATATATATATATATATATAAATATATAAATAGCGGATTAGATTAGCTTCCCCTAATTTTCATAAGACATTTGTGCTTTTGAAATTGTGGACCTAAAAAAATTAATAAGCGTTTTAGAAATTGTGGAACTAATTTTTTAATTAGCGTTGCCCACCACTGATATATATACTGTACAGTGTATTTTTAATAAATAGATAAATGTACAGTACTGTACTGTCACCAAGCACTTAGCCTATCCTAACACAGTTTTTAAAGATGAAGGAGTCAGTTGAATTGTCTCCCTCCTCCCTATCAGGCTCCATTCACATAAAGGGAGCTAGCTCTCTTTATGTGAAAGGGAGACAATTCAACTCACTACTTCATCTTTAAAAACTGTGTTAGGATAGGCTAAGTGCTTGGTGACTGTACAGTACTGTACATTTATTCATTTATAAAAAAATAAAAAAATATATATATATTTTTTTGTGATCCTACTTACAAATTTTTGACATACGAGCGGCCCGTAGGTACGGAACTCGCTCGTAAGCCGGGGACTACCTGTATGGTGGTGACTGGTTGTTCAGGCATTTAAAAACAAACAGCAAAAGTTTAAAATGAATTGTGTAGTGCACTGGGAGCCAGTGAAGGGACGCCAGGATGGGATTAACAGAAATGTTTCACTAAAGCAGCTGGTTGGTTACACTCAGGTACAACGTGTGCGTCTTTATGTGAACACTGGACATCCACCAAGTGGCTCAAATATCATTTTGCCTTCATGTGGCTCCTGATTTTTTCATGATAGGTCACTTTTGACACGGTGGCTCAGCTGGTAGAGCTGCTGCCTCTCAGCGAGCAGGTCCCTGGTTCAAATCCCAGCAGGTTTTCTGCAGGTTTCAACAACTTAAATTTAAGACTCTTTAAGACTTTTTTTTTTTTGACCAGTATGAATCAAATTTAAGACCTATCGGCAGAAAAAAAAAAACGTTTTAATTATCACCTCTTTATTCCAAAATTTGACTGACATATCAAATTGCACAAAAAACAGGTTGCTACTTGACTATTCTGTTAGTAAAATATTGAATAATTAAAAAATAAAAAGTTAGTCAAATAGCTTAAACAAAAAATAAATGTACACAAACATATATACAAATGTATGCTTTATACCTGCACAATATCAGAATCAGAATCAGGTTTATTGGCCAAGTATGTTGACACACACAAGGAATTTGTTTCCGGCTGTTCGTGTCTCTCTAGAAAGTGTCTCTCTAAAAATGCTAAAAACTATACATATATACACACACACACACATACATATATATACATATATATATACATATATATATATATATATATATATATATATATATATATATATATATATATATACATACATATATATATATACATATATATATACATACATATAAATATATATACATATATATATACATACATATAAAATATATATATATACATAC
>JBBPBX010062954.1:0-10334 GCA_038048925.1 Garcialebias charrua
TATATATATATATATATATATATATATTAGGGGTGTTGATCGATTAAATTTTTTTAACTAATTAATCGCAAATCAGTTTTAAAATTAATCGTGATTAATCGCGATTAAACACTTTAAGGCAACTTATAATTAAGATGGATTCATTCATTAGTTAAGTCATAACCTTTATTGTTTTTACTTTCACACAGTGTTTAAAAACTGAAATAATTTTGTAAAGAAAATGCAGCACATAACTAAAGTGCATTGCAAACATTCATTTTGTTGTTCAAAATATTTTACTGTTTGATAAACTGTATGAATTAGTGTGAACTGAATTTTAGAACCTTACAGAACATTTCTGCTTTGTTTTAAACCACATGTATAAGATCTACTCCTCTTCATTTATCCAGCTACTAAGGCAAACCAGTCTCTACATTACTTGCATTTTAAGTCCTTGAACCTGGGATCAAGTGCAGTAGCATTCTTGAGCCAAGTGAGATTGGAGTTCTTCTTTCTTTGAGCCAGGTCTTCACAAAAGGCCTTCTTGAATCACAGTATGTTGACAGTGTCATCATCTGAAGGCTCCATGACTCTGAACATGTGGCAGAAGGCAGGCAGCACCACAGAACAGGAGATGTACTTCTGTCCACCCAGAGTTTCTGTGACATACCTGTGAAAACACAAATTAATAAACAATAATCAGGTCTCTCTTGTAAATGAGTCCTTGAGGCTCATTGAGACTAACCTGTGTAAGTAAAGGTTGACTGAAAAAAAATTCATTAGAGCTTTTATTTAATTTAATTCATTTATTCATTCATTTAGAATAAAAAAAGCAAATTCATCAAAAAGAAAAACACTGAATGAAAAGGGAGCAGAAAGAAGAATTATATTTTATTTTTTAACACACACACATACTTTGTTTGTTTATTTACACAGCTTAACTGACCCACTGACTTAACCAATACAGTATCAACTTAACTACAAAGAAAAAGAAATAAAACCGTACCTGCATGGCTCAGGTAGCTCCTCCAACTTTTTCAGCTCTCCAAGCTCAGCCTCTGTAAGCAGGGGGATTTCACCGTCTGTCCCGAGCGTTGTTGTTTTTTTTCTCAGTGTTCCATTCGTGTGCGGCTGCCTGGACGTGCTGCGCGCATGCCTCTGCTTAGTGGCGCTCGGTAGATTTACTCACAGTTAAAACAAAGGAGTGCAGGCTCCAGCTGTCATCAATAAAGTGAGCCGTGACACCCAAATAGTTATCATTGCTAGCAGAAGTCCAGTGATCGCATGTGAGTGCAGGTACGGTGTCTGCGCTAACAGCGTTAGCGAGCGGAAACCGGAAGTGAGGTCGGCATCCGGGGGGAGCTTTTCAAAATAATCGTTGCGTTATTTTATTTTAACGCATCATAATAAATAAAATAACGCAAATAATTAACGCGCTAATTTCGACACCATTAGTTCTGATTCATCCTTTCGACCTTGCCTTGTGACTGGGGATGGTACACGGTCCCGAATGGGGTGTGTTTGTTCCTTCTGAAGTCCACAATCATCTCCTTCGTCTTCTTCACATTCATGTGAAGGTTATTCTCTTTGCACCAGCTCTCCAGATGTTCCACCTCCTGTCTGTAGCTGGATCATCATTATCTGTGATGCATCCCACCACCGCTGTATCATCTGCAAACTTAACAATATGACTGTTGAATATTTTCTTTGACTGACTTCGAATGACGAAAAAAAGAGTCGGGCGGAATATTCAGATGAACTTTAGTGAAATAAAGGTGATGAACGAATCATACGTACAGATACATAACTGAGGGTCGAACAGAATCCTCAGAAAAACTGAAAACGTTGTTGCTATGGCAACAACAACAAACCAAGCAGAAAGCAGAGGAGGCGGACTCAGCCGTTAACTGCCGCTCAACCGTTACAAAACATCATGGGATATGTAGTCCGCTTTCAGCCTGATACCAACTACAAACGTCAACCAAATCAATGTAGCAAACAGCAACAAAATATATAGTTACTGATATTAAATTATAATATCCTAAATAACAAATCCCAAACAAATTCTCAACATCTGGTGAACAGCAACAAAATATAGTTACTGATATTAAATTATAATATCCTAAATAACAAATCCCAAAGAAATTCTCAACATCCTCCCCCCCGATAAACAACAGTTTATCTAAATTTCCAAAGGATATAGCAGCTGGATTGGTCGCCGCCAAACAGTTCCAGCTGTCGTGCGTACAGCGCACGATCTCACCAGTCCATCACGTCCTGGAAACAGTTCTTGAATTCTTCCCAGCTTCCAACTCTGCCTCGGAATCTTGTCCTCTCCAATGAGCACTACATCCCCCACCTGAAGTTTGGATGGCGTTGGTGAGTCACACCGATGCGCTGATTTTAAGTCCAACAAGTATTCCTTCCTCCATCGATTCCAGAAGTTGGTGATGAGTCTTTGCCTGTAGCGCCATCTCCGGGTCATCTCTTCCTTGACTGCTTTTGGATGTTTATTATCAGCTGAGAAAACTCTTGGAGGCAAACTAGTCAGTCTTTGGCCCACTAAAAAATGTGCAGGTGTCAGAGGCTGCGGTTCATCCACATCATTGTGCACGTAAGTTAGAGGTCTGGAATTTATTATAGCTTCTGCTTCAGTAAGAGTTGTCCACATTTCTTCAAAACTTAGTTTTGCTCTGCCGAGTACCTTTCGTAAGATTGTCTTTACTGACCTGACAAGTCTCTCCCAAAATCCACCCCACCAGGCTGCTCGTTCAGCAATGAACCTCCAAGTGATGCCCTTGTCGAAAAAAGGGTTTGCAGCTGTGGATCTTTAATGCTCTCCCATAGCTTCTTTAAATCCTGTTCAGCTCTCTTGAATGTCATGGCGTTATCTGAGTAGATCACTTTACACAAACCTCTTCTTGAGATGAATCTTTTTAGAGCCAGCAGAAAGCTTTTTGTGGAGAGATCTGAAACTAGCTCTAAATGGACTGCTCTAGTTACAGCACAGGTAAACAGGGCAACATATGACTTCTTCATGGAGCTTTGTTCCTTTACATAGAGCGGCCCAGCAAAGTCCACACCTGTGACCTCGAATGGTGGGGATTCTATGATTCTGTTTTTTGGCAGTGGTGCAGTAGTCTGTTGTCCCGCTTTGGCATTGAATTTCTTACAAAATGTGCATCTTGACACAACCTTCTTGACTACTTGGCGTGCTCTCACAATCCAATATCTTTCCCTAGTTTGCACTAGAGTGTCTCGTACACCTGCATGCATCAGTTTCTCATGTTGACTCTGCACCAACATTTCTGTGTATCTGTGATGACCAGGTAAAATCCATGGGTGTCTTTCTCTGTATGAAAGTTCGGATTGTTGCAGCCTTCCTCCAACAGAAAGCAGCTCATCTTCATCTAGAAATGGTTTCAGTTCTCGAATTTTAGAGTCAGAGTTAGGGTATTTATCTTGCTTCAGCATTTCAATTTCTGACTTGAAACATTGGTTCTGAGTCACCTTTATCCAGTGATTTTCTGCCCTTTCCAACTCTTCTGTTGTCAGCTCACCACTGATTTTTGCACTGAAGCGGGCATTTGTGATAAATCTCCATACCCAGGCTGTCACTCTGAGCACTTTCCTTAACTTGCTGTATTTTTCCAGCTCTAATATTGGTTTTAAGTACTCTGCATCTTGAGTGACCAAGTGTACTGCAACCTGGTGTTTGGCTCTCATTTCAGATTTCACCTCGTTTTCCTGCACCGGTTTCTGAATGCTTTCTGACTGATCAGGTAATGTTAGTCTGCCAGGCCCATGCCACCATAATGTGCTCTGGATCAGTGCTTGAACAGACAACCCTCTGGTGGGAAGATCGGCTGGATTGACTTTTCCTTGGCAATGCGACCATGCCTGTGGATCTGTTAGAGACTGGATTTCTGTAACTCTATTGGCCACAAACTGCTTCCACCTGCTGGCAGAACTTTGAATCCAATGTAACACTATCATAGAGTCTGTCCATAAATGTAACTGGTTTTGGTCTAGTTGGAGAGCCTTAATGAGCGTGTTTCCAAACCTTGCTGCTATTACGGCTCCCATTAGCTCCAGCCGGGGCAGTGTCATCCTTTTGAGTGGAGCCACCCTGGACTTGGATGCTACCAGACTCATTATCATTTCCCCTTCCTTAGCCCTTCCTTGCAGATAAGCGACTGAACTGTAGGCACGTTCACTTGAGTCACAAAACACATGTAACTTTACATCCTGACTGTTCAGTTGTTGCATGTCTATTTTGTGCCATCGTGGGATTGTCATCTGGTGTAATTGAGGGAGCTCTGAACACCACTGCTGCCACTTTTTGGACAAATCGGGCGGCAGTTCTTCATCCCACTTTATTCCTCTCTCCCACATTTCTTGAAACAAACACTTAATTCTGATGGTGAAAGGGGTCAAGAAGCCTAACGGGTCGAATATGCGAGTAGACGACTGCAGGACGCTTCTTTTTGTGTTCCTTTTCTCCTTTAAAATGTCCAGTAGTTGTCTGAAGTCGAACACAAACTCATCTGTTACTGGCCTCCACACTAAACCCAGGACCTTTAGCACTGACCCACATGTCTCTGGTTGTGTGGTGCTATCCATTGAACTTCCTTGCCACATTTCTTTGAGCTCGGCCGAGTTTGTTGTCCATTTACATAACTCCATTCCTGCAGCAGCCATGATGTTCTTGGTTGTGGTAGTTACTGTGAAGGCCTCTTTCAACTCACTTGAACTTGAAATGAAGTCATCTACATAGAGAGATGAATTGATGGTTTCTACCACTTCTGGTTGTTCTGAACGGTATTGTCTCAGATGTTTCCTTATAGTAGCAGCTAGTAAGAATGGGCTCGATGAAGCTCCGAACACCACTCTTGTCATCCTGAGCACAAGCAAATGTTCATCTGTGTCATCTGTAGGTGGTCCTGAGAACCACAAGAATCTCACTGCATCCCGGTCTCTCTCTGATAGCGATATTTGCAGAAATGCCTTTTTAATGTCCGCCATGTAGGCAATATGATGCAGCCTGAACTTGAGCAGAACGTTCATCAGGTCCGGGTTTAAGTTAGGACCTGTTATGAGACAATCATTCAGGGATGGGCTTCCTTCCTCGTGAGAAGAGGCATCAAACACAACTCTTAGCTTCGTTGATGCCTTATCTTCCCTTATCACTGCATGATGAGGTAGATAGTATGTCACCTTGCTTTCAGCCATTTCCTCTCTTGGCACCTCTTCAGCCATTCCTTCATTTAAGTAGGTTTCCACTACTTCTTGATACCTGCTGTATAGCACAACATCTTTCTTTAGTTTTCTTTTCAAACTCATCAGTCTTTGTTTTGCAATGCGGTAATTGTCTTGGAGGGGTGGGTGTGCTTGTTGCCATGGTAACTGCACTTGGTAACGTCCATCTTTAAAGGTGGAAGTTTCTTCAAACCATTGCAACACTTCCAGATCTTCTGGGCTCTCTTGCTTCTCACTTGTGATTCCTAGGGACTCAATCTCCCAGAATGCATGGAGCTGTTTGTCCATCTGGAAGTCTTCCTTAAGCTGAATGTGCATGCATGTTGTTTCTGACAAACTGGACATTATAACTGGGCCTTGGACCGCCCAGCCAAAGGCACTTTCAAGAGCCACCAAACTCTCAGTTAATCTTTCTATACGGCCTGTTACTACTTGCCAGTAATAATCAGAGCCGATTAGCACAGAAAGTTCAGGTTTATCTTCTCCAGGGAAATCTGCGATTTGGAGACCTCGCCTTTCCATTTCATTGCGTACATGTTCGCCTGGAACTTTCATCATCGCTGCACAGACCTTCTGTGTCACTACTGCTTCTATCTCAATGATCTGTCCTGTACCCCATACATTTTTTAAACATAGTTTCACTGTGTTACGTTCAACTGGGGTGGGAGCTGAAGAGCCAAATGTATGGAGCATAAGTGTCCCTTGCTTTGTGACAGGTAGTTGCAGTGCTCTTACAACATTCTCATGCACAAAACTACCTTGACTCCCTCCATCTAATAGGCAACGGACCATCTTCCTGCTGGTAGGTCCAACCGCCCATGCCTTGGCTGTCTGTAGTAGCACAGTGTTTTCATTATCAGACTTGGTTTCCTCAGCTTGGGGAATCACAGAGGAAATAACAGTTTCCATATTGGTAGAGACTGAAGGGGGCGGGGTCTCGTTTTTGTCACAAAGAGCTATGTGATGCCTGCCGCCACATGTGGCGCATGACCCACCCTTAAATCTACAAAACCTTGCTATGTGTTTCTGTCCTAAACAAACAAAGCACCGACCAAGTCTCTTCAGTTTTTCTTTACGTGCTGACACCCCATGTTCTGGACAGTTTTCAGCCTTATGTTCAACACTATCACAGAAGAGGCAGGTTTGAGCCTTTTGATTAGCAGTGTGGAGTGCAGCTGCTGATGTCATGCTTGGTTTCCTTTGCTTTATGTCAGTGGATCCATATGATTTACTGCCTAATCTGGGCCCAGGCAGGGTTTCCTTTTGATTATATGATCTCATCATTTGCAAGGCTCTCTCTCTACTCTGAACTTCTTTCTGTAAAAACTCCAGCACCTGATGCACCTTCCACTCATCCTGATCTCCCCTCTGACGACTGTACTCAAGAGACAGTTCTTCTGGTATCATCTGGAGCAGTATTGGGCATAACATGCCTCCATATGTGTCTGACACTACTCCTAGTGATTCTAAGCTTCTAATTTGAACTTCACATTCATCATACAACTGTCTCATAGCACTCACATCAGAGGATTTCTTTACAGGAGTCAAATTCAGGAGCTTTGACATATGAGCGTTTATTATTAAGTCCTTCCTTCCAAATCTGCTTTTTAGTATTTGAACTGCAGCATCATAGTTACTGTCTGTCAGAGTGAGACCTGCTACAGCCTTTGCAGCTGTTCCTGTTAGGTAAGTCTTCATGTATGTAAACTTCTCTCGTTTACAAAGAGCTTCGTTACAGTGAATCGCCGTCTCATATTGGCTCCAAAATTCTTGCCATAAACTAACATCTCCGTTGAATTTGTCAATTATTAGCTTAGGCAGCCTTACTGTAGCGTTCCTGTGATGTGTGGAGTTTACGTTGTTCCCACTCACTTGCGCCCGTCGGGGTTCTGTACTCACAGTTTCTGACGTCCTTATCATTTGTTTAGCACGTTCGTTCATACAGATGATGCGGTCGTTATACTCCTCTGCGAGTTCGGTTTCCGCTTCCATTTCATCCAGCTGAGTGTGCTCCTCAATAGCGCGGTTCAGCTCATTCAAACTGTCCCCTTTTGCCATTAACACAGCCAGCATTTCCCGCAAACGTCCGACATCCGGGTCGTCCTTTAATAATTCACTATCAATCTGATTCAGTAGTCGCGTAGTAGAACTTCGTATTGTCCGGCGCTTCATCCTTGTTCTTTCAATACGCTGTTCTCCACTGTCCTGTCGCTCCGTGCCGCTTCTATTTTCATCAGCCATGTCACCTGCTCCCGAGTTTCGGCACCAGAAAATGTTGAATATTTTCTTTGACTGACTTCGAATGACGAAAAAAAGAGTCGGGCGGAATATTCAGATGAACTTTAGTGAAATAAAGGTGATGAACGAATCATACGTACAGATACATAACTGAGGGTCGAACAGAATCCTCAGAAAACTGAAAACGTTGTTGCTATGGCAACAACAACAAACCAAGCAGAAAGCAGAGGAGGCGGACTCAGCCGTTAACTGCCGCTCAACCGTTACAAAACATCATGGGATATGTAGTCCGCTTTCAGCCTGATACCAACTACAAACGTCAACCAAATCAATGTAGCGAACAGCAACAAAATATATAGTTACTGATATTAAATTATAATATCCTAAATAACAAATCCCAAACAAATTCTCAACATCTGTTGAACAGCAACAAAATATATAGTTACTGATATTAGATTATAATATCCTAAATAACAAATCCCAAAGAAATTCTCAACAACTACCTTCTGGAGTTATTTGAAATAATCATAAAGAGGATAAGCATGTATATCCCCTGTTGTGTTATTGATGGTAGCGGACATATATTTGTGCTGAAACGTGCAAAATATTCCAATAAACTGAAGTCCCATTAGCCCAGAGATATAGTGAAAATCCTTGGACAGTTGAATGCCTTTAAAATAAAATATGAGGCGTGAAGAGCTCCAGCGGCTTCAGTTTGGCTTCACGGTAGAGTCAGCTTCACTACAGCATTTCCTGTTGCTGGGCTGGTTGAGGTCAGCCGCACATTCTAGCTTGGAGTAAAATAAGGGCAGGCTAACAAGGAAGGCTAAACACTTAATGTATGAACCACAGGTTGTAGGGTACTCCCTGGAACCAAGATATGTGTGCCATCTTGACAAAAAGCTCAAAATGTTCACGTAAAAATAAAATAATGACCATTTCATATAGCTGTTTTGGGGATAATATCTGTTCTTGTACTTGTGTGGTAAAAGAAGAAAGGGAGAAGCTGTAAGGGGTAGCATTACAGTGTGGTCAAACCCAGAAGGGAAGTCCCACTTTTCCAGAAGGAACGTGACAGAATCTACAAAATGAGTTTAAAAAAAATAAAAAAAATATTAGTTTGTAGTCCTGGAGTGTTTTACAAAACATGTATAGAAATTAAAAAGATATATGTATGTAGTGCAAATGACACTGGAGTAAAGGCATATAAAAAGTTTCTCTCAGACAGATGGGAGTCAGGGAAAGGACAGTGTACAGAAAAGACTGTGAGTAATTGGCCGGGTTCAAGTGTACTACAGCTCTTCTGTGCAGGATTTGTGCAGCTTGCCAGTATAAGAAATAAAACCCAGGCCTCAGCTCCTGCACAGACGGCCAGAAAAGGCAGACATGCTGCTGCCACACGGAAACACACATCACTTTTTCTCTACATGACTGACTTAGAAAAGCTTTGTTGGAGGTCAATGAGCAATGAGTCAGAGTGGTTCTGTATCATCAAAATATCTACAGCATTACAGAATTGAAACTTCACGCCAAGCCTCAAAAATAAGTTGTGCTTTTAACTTGTCTTAAAAACAGCACTTTAGTTTTTCCAGTTTTCTCATATTCCTTACCTTCTGACAAATTTATCTACATTAATAGTACATGTTGGCAACATAAATTGCAAATAAAACACAAGAAAGGGTGTTTTATTTGGTAAAAAAAAAACAAAAAAAGAGTTTAGGATGTACTGAAATAAAAATGTATTTGATGATATTCCCTGAACATTTACTATTAGGTTTAGTCAGGGTTCCCAGCATTTCATAAAAACAAAATTCCCAGAGGTTTGCTTGAGTAAATCCTGAGATTCCAGGAGACATTTCAGTTGACTGAAACACTCAGGACTTTTAATGTCTTATGTGGCGAGCAGAGTCACATTAAGAGATAACAAGTACTGTATAATATAGCCTATGGTACATGTATACAGCAATCATTCCAAAGAATTAATTACAGTATATTGTAAAACATCAAATACCAAAAAGCCACCAAAGCCCAATCAGTAAGGATACATGTACATATAGCAGAACATGGACTCAGTTATACTAGAATAATAGCATTAATACATCTACACATCCAAACCGAACTTGCCCCCCCACCCGGCACTGACATAGCACTAAGCTGCACAAAATACAGGCTCTCTAGCTAAAAAGCTAAAGGGGCCTCTTCCCTCATGCTGAAAGCTCCCTACCCCTGCTCAAAAACTGTTGGTACAAGCTTCGCTCAGACATGTCTCCATCCCTCCCCATCAACAAAAATTATGGATGAGATGAGCACCCCGCCATGGCAAGTTAACTAGGGGAAACACTGTATATATATATATATATATATATATATATATATATATATATATATATATATATATATATATTATATATATAACTGTCTTTTGGCAACATTTCATATACAGTACTGTAGTCCAAAATGGCTATTGTGGCATCAGCTTTTGTTACATAATAGTTTGGGATGCAAGCAAGGTGCCCGTTTTCTGTCAAGTCCTTAACATGCACGGAGGCATTATCAATATGGGTGGTCTGGTCTCTGAAAAAAATCTAAGGTACATCTGGCTTCAGTGAAACTGTGTTTTTGATCAACAAAGCATGAGCATAACTACAGTATCTATCTCTATCCTGCCTCTCAACTTCTCCATTTTCTTATTTTTAGCCTCCAATTTCTCATTCCAGCCACTAACAGTTCTCAGCAACTTGTAAGTGAAACATGCATGTCATTTCTTCGTTCCAAGTGGTAGCCAACATAAACATCAAAACTAACTCCAGGACAAAGTGTAAGAAAATAGGTTTAAAAGCTACAGCCTGTCACCAAAT
>JBBPBX010062955.1:10043-20674 GCA_038048925.1 Garcialebias charrua
TATGTATTCTGTGTTCTGAAACTTCTAGAGTCAATGGTCCACTTGACGCTGACCTAAAGTTTAGCTTGTCCCCAGCAGCACGAGCTGAAAGCTACGACTTGAGCAACATCTAAACTTGGACTGGAGAGCCGAGTCTTCAGAGTGGTGAACCTTCTTGGACGTGCACGGTGCACCTACAGCTTCAGTCCGCTCAGTTCAAGATGGCCATCACAGCTGAGCTGAGTCATGTCTTCTGAAGCAGCAGATGTCATGCCGTCATCTAGAACATGTTCTAGATGTCATGCTGTCATCTAGAAGAACATGTTCTAGATTTGACCAAAAGCTGAAGCTTCAAGTTGTGGGAAACCTCTACAAACGTCAGGCGTCCACTGGAAACAGACTTTTATTTTTGAACAGCAGTTGACGGAGTGGGACTGAACGAACAGAAGCTCAGACAAAGCTGCCATTTTTCTCCTGCTGATGAAAGTGGAGGGATTGTTCTGCTCCCTGACCTTTGACCTCAACCACAGGTGGAGGAACAGCTTCAAAGGTTGAGTTGCTCTGTTCGACTGAGGAGCTCCGCTCTGTCAAAAACTGTCGTAGCAACACGGTTTATTACCTGACTGTCAGAAAAACAGACACAGTGTGGACAGAAAGAAAAACATGCAGAAAATTAAAAACACACACCATACTATACCACTTTATTTATAGAGCACTTAAAGGTCCACCGACATGATTTTTTTACTATTCATAAAATTGCTCAAAATATATATATTTTATCATTTAAATATGTTCCTTTATGCAAACAAAATGATAAATCACTTTAATTTTGCTTTAAAAGTGATTTTGAACTTCAAGCCGTGTTTAATCATGGGAAATCTGATTACACCCGAACGCACCATCTGTGATGTCACACCGGGCAGAGCTCTGGGCTTGTCACAGTGCGTAGGTATGAGCAGCTCGACATGAAGGTAAGTCTGATACAGCATCAGACCTAAATTAGATCCTGTTGTTTCTTGTTCCATCACCCAAACTATTTTCTGCTTCCCAAAATGAAGACAAATAGCTCAAATCTTCACATAGATTGCTAAATTCGTCGGGTTTTAAATGGTCCGCTATTAAAGAGACCAGAGCCCTCTGCCCAGTGTGACATCACAGATGGTGCGTTCGTGTGTAATTGGATTTCCCATGATTAAACACGGCTTGAAGTTCAAAATCACTTTTAAAGCAAAATTAAAGTGATTTAGCATTTTGTTTGCAAAAATGAACATATTTAAATGATAAAATATATATATATTTTGAGCAATTTTATGAAAATTAAAAAATCATGTCAGTGGGTCTTCAAACAGACACAAGGCCAACCAAAGTGCTGTACAATAGAAACAAACAAGCAAAGCAGACAGGAAAAACATAAAATAAAAATATGTAGATATAAATAGCAACAGAAACTAACAAAATGGCGAACAATGTATATTACAGAGAGGATCAAAACAAATCACACCGTGTTAAAGGCAAGAGAATAGAAGTGGGTTTTCAAGCGAGACTTAAATACTGTGAGTGAGGGAGCCTGCCTGACACTCCGTGGCAACTCATTCCACAGTCTTGGACCTGCAACAGAGAAAGCCCTGTCACCTCTGAGCTTACGATGAGTTTCTGAAACTGAAAGAAGCATCTGGTCTGCTGACCTCAGAGAGCGCCGTGGGACATATGGCTGCAGAAAGTCAGTGAGATAAGGTGGAGCGGAACTGTTCAGAGATTTAAAGACATACATGAGTATTTTAAACTGGATCTGAAGGTGAATGGGTAGCCAGTGCAGGGAGGCCAAAACTGGTGTGATGTGCTCTCTATGGCCTGTATCAGTTAAGAATCGAGCTGCAGCATTCTGGACCAGCTGTAGACGTGCAATGGAGGACTGACTGATTCCAAACAGAAGTGAATTGCAGTAATCGAGCCTCGATGTTATGAAAGCAGATCACTGTCTCCAGGTGCTTTTTGGATAATATGGGCTTCAGCTTAGACAGCCGCCTCAGCTGAAAAAAGCAGGATTTAACAATCATGTTTACGTGACTGTTAAGTTTCAGGGAAGGGTCCATTATCACCCCCAGATTAGTGACCCTTTAGCCCCTTTCATACTTAAGCCCCTTTCATAAGACAGCTCAGTCCAGGCCTGATGCGTGTTCAGTCCTCCAACGAGCATTCAGAAAAACACAAAGGCGGATAGGCGAGTAAAATTTACTCGCCTCTGATGCGCCCCTGATCCGCGAGCAGAGGTAGTATCAGATCCGGACCCGAGCCGGACAGACCCACTTGTGAATGCAACCCGCGGATCCACGCTCAGAATATGATGATATCAGTGAGCAAATGCAGGATTAATCAACAAGCAGATTTATTAACAAGGGAATATTAAAAATGACACGAAACAGCAACTTGTAAAAGTTAGTTTCGCTCTTTTCTCTCTCTCTCTCTCTCTCTCTCTCTCTCTCTCTCTCTCTCTCTCTCTCTGAGCAGCGGAGGAACTGTGTGTGCACGCGCGCTGGAGGGAGACATCAGCTGTAGATTTATTAACAAGGAAATATTAAAAATGACACAAAACGACAACTTGTAAACGTCTGACGTCTGTCCCACAATAAATAATGTTTTGAGCGCTTAGTTATGAGCAACGCTGCTACATCTGACGGTGCTAGCGATTTAGCTACCGAAAATGCTAACGTCCCTACTGCGAAGCGCTTTCGGCCTGGTAGCTCAGATAGTTCGGGTAGCGCTTCAGAACCAAGTTCTGACGGTTTCACGACTATTCTGGAGGCAATACATCAGAAGCTGTCTACCTTTGACGCCCGCTTGGCTTTAGTGGAGGTGTTGCACCGCGAGTTTTCGAGCTTGAGGGACTCGTTAGAGTTTAGCCAGCAACAGTTAGCATCTCTTGCTAAGGAGAACTTGGAGCTAAAGGGAACAGTTAATCAACTCACCAATCAGATGTCGCAGATATCCGGTGAGAATAAAAAATTGAAAGAATCCATTTTAGACATCCAATCAAGAAGCATGCGTGAAAACCTAGTCTTCTCTGGAATTGAGGAACGAGCCGAGGAGGATCCTGAGGCCTCGGTTCGTAGCTTCATGCAGGCCCAGCTGAAGCTGTCGTGTGACGTGGTTAAAACCATCACTTTTGAGCGAGTTCACCGCCTCGGGGCTCGGCGACCTGGGAACACTAGGCCGCGGCCTATTATCGCTAAATTCACTTATTTTAAACAAAAAGAACAAGTTAAAAGCCGAGGTAGAGAATTACGTGACACACACTTCAGTATGAACGACCAATTTCCAGCTGAGATCTTGACTAGGAGGCGTGCACTGTTCCCGATAAGGAAAAAAAATATAAACGAAGGTAATAGAGCTACAATTTCAGTGGATAAACTTTACATCAACGGTCAGATGTTCAGGGATCCAGAAGTTACTCCTTGGCTTTATTAGTCAAAATCAGCAAGGTAAGAATTATTATTATTAATTATTATTATTTATTTTTATTTTTTGTCTTTGGTTGCTAATATTGATCAATATTATTAAATATAGTATTTATTAATATTACTTACCAGATATATGTAATTTTTTCAGCACAGCTCGGTTGGTGGGTTACACAGATCGTGGTGGTACACGAGGTGGAATGACACTTTATGTGGTAAGAGGGTTCTTTTGTTGTGTTTTCTTATTATGTTTGGATGTTTACTATTTCTCTTCGTTTTGTTGTTTCTATTTTTCTAACTTAACAATTGTCAGCACACAAGCACAAGGGTTCACGTACATAATTATATATCCATACAAATACTTCATAAATGAAAAATTCCCTGATTCATTTTCAAAAACAGTACTTATTTAAAATATAAATCATAAATAATTTATCCTTAAGGAATATGTTTTTGTCTGGATCTATTGTTATCTTTTATATTTGTGATAGTGGGTGTGGTATAGATATATTATCATTAGCACAAGTATGGGTTCTTTAGGGTTTGTCACATGGAACATTAATGGAGCCGGTAGCCAACGTAAAAAATATAGGATTTTTAACCAGATTAAAAGATTAAAGGCAGATGTTGTATTACTCCAAGAAATTCATAAATTGGCCTCAACTGTAGATGAGCTAAAATCTTCAGAGTTTCCTAATGTATTCTCAGCCTGTTATAATTCAAGACAAAGAGGGGTAGCAATTTTAATACATAAAAATGTTAACTTCACAGTATTAGATCAGGTTATAGACCCACACGGTAGATATATAATATTAAAGTTATCAATATTTAGACAAAATTATTGTATAGTTAGCATATATGGGCCAAATGTAGACGACGCTTCTTTTTTTCATGACTTTTTTTCCACTCTATCAAAGCACATGGATTCCTCACTGGTAATGGGAGGTGATCTCAACTTTGGTTTCAATGACAAAATAGACAGACTGAATACAGTGGGAACTCAACGCAGTTGGCAATCTATAAATATAGTTAAACAGTATATGAATGATTATGGACTCTGCGATGCATGGCGTTCTTTTCACCCTGATAGCAAAGAATATTCTTTCTTTTCACATGTGCATCACTCATATTCTCGTATAGATTATTTCATAGTAAGCAATTCATTGCTGACCAACATTTCAGACACTAAGATACACACTATTGCTGTCAGCGATCATGCACCAGTTACTCTATATTTAGATTATAAAAAAGAAACTAGAAAAAATATAAATTGGAGATTCAATACATCACTGCTTCAAGAAGAAGAATTTTTGCAATATTTTAAAATAGAATGGGCATCATATTTAGAGTTGAATGATTTGCCAGGAACATCAGCATGTACACTTTGGGAGGCTGGGAAAACAGTTATGAGAGGTAAAATAATATCCTATTCAACAAATAAAAAGAAAAAAGAAAATAAACGTATTGAGGAATTAGAGAAATCCATTAAACTATTAGAAGGTCTACAAGAAGAGGAAACACAGCAAAAACTACGCAAAGTAAAATTAGAACTAAATGAAATTATTGATAAGAAAAATAAATTCTTGATACAAAGACTTAGATTAGATAATTTTGAATACGGTAATAAATCAGGGAGCTTTTTAGCTAATCAACTTAAATTAAACAAAGAAAAAACATATATATATGGTATTAAAGATAAAGATGGAAATATAATTCATGATGAGGGAAAAGTAAACAATGTTTTTAAAGATTTCTATAAAACTCTATACACTCCACAAATAAATCCATCTAATGAGGATATTAATGAATTCTTAGAGAAAGTAACACTCCCAAAACTAGATATTAGTCAATCATCAAAACTAGACTCACCATTAACTTCAGATGAGCTCCATGAAGCAATTAAAAGCATGCCTAATAAGAAATCGCCAGGTCCTGATGGATATCCAGTAGAATACTATAAAAAATTCTGGGATATACTGGAACCGATATTTTATAGAGTGCTACTTGAGTCAGAAGAAAATGGCAGGCTACCAACACATATGAATTCAGCCAACATTAGTCTCTTATTAAAACCAGGCAAAGACCCAGTATTACCTACCAGTTATCGTCCAATCTCTCTTATTAATGTTGATGTTAAAATAATTTGTAAAGTCTTATCTAAAAGACTAGAGAAGATAACTCCTGTTATTATACATCCAGACCAAACCGGATTCATAAAAGGAAGACACTCAGACACAAATACACGAAGATTATATAATGTAATAGAGTATTCGTATTTTAAAAATATTGAAACAGCTATTTTTTCTTTAGATGCTGAAAAAGCATTCGATAGAGTAAATTGGAATTTCTTATTTGCTACCTTAAATAAATTTGGATTTGGGAATTACTTCATTAACTGGTTAAAAATATTATATAGTTCACCAACAGCGTGTGTCAGGACAAATAATCAATTATCTTCAAGCTTCTGTTTACAGAGGGGCACCAGGCAAGGTTGCCCACTTTCACCAGCATTATTTGCTATTTTTATTGAACCCTTAGCAGCAGCAATAAGGCAAAGTGCTGATATTAAAGGCATAAAGGGTAGAAACATAGAACATAAAATTAGTCTTTATGCTGACGATGTTTTGCTTTTTCTTGAGAACTCAGGAAACTCAATATCTAGAACAGCTTCTACCCTGAGGCTGTTAGACTCATGAATAAATGCTAATCAAGCTAATCAACTCAAATTAAACAAAGAAAAAACATCTATATATATGGTATTAAGATAAAGATGGAAATATAATTCATGATGAGGGAAAAGTAAACAATGTTTTTAAAGATTTCTATAAAACTCTATACACTCCACAAATAAATGTGGACTCCACAAATAAATCCATCTAATGAGGATATTAATGAATTCTTAGAGAAAGTAACACTTCCAAAACTAGATATTAGTCAATCATCAAAACTAGACTCACCATTAACTTCAGATGAGCTCCATGAAGCAATTAAAAGCATGCCTAATAAGAAATCGCCAGGTCCTGATGGATATCCAGTAGAATTCTATAAAAAATTCTGGGATATACTAGAACCGATATTTTATAGAGTGCTACTTGAGTCAGAAGAAAATGGCAGGCTACCAACACATATGAATTCAGCCAATATTAGTCTCTTATTAAAACCAGGCAAAGACCCAGTATTACCTACCAGTTATCGTCCAATCTCTCTTATTAATGTTGATGTTAAAATAATTTGTAAAGTCTTATCTAAAAGACTAGAGAAGATAACTCCTGTTATTATACATCCAGACCAAACCGGATTCATAAAAGGAAGACACTCAGACACAAATACACGAAGATTATATAATGTAATAGAGTATTCGTATTTTAAAAATATTGAAACAGCTATTTTTTCTTTAGATGCTGAAAAAGCATTCGATAGAGTAAATTGGAATTTCTTATTTGCTACCTTAAATAAATTTGGATTTGGGAATTACTTCATTAACTGGTTAAAAATATTATATAGTTCACCAACAGCGTGTGTCAGGACAAATAATCAATTATCTTCAAGCTTCTGTTTACAGAGGGGCACCAGGCAAGGTTGCCCACTTTCACCAGCATTATTTGCTATTTTTATTGAACCCTTAGCAGCAGCAATAAGGCAAAGTGCTGATATTAAAGGCATAAAGTGTAGAAACATAGAACATAAAATTAGTCTTTATGCTGACGATGTTTTGCTTTTTCTTGAGAACTCAGGAAACTCAATATCTAGAACAGCTTCTACCCTGAGGCTGTTAGACTCATGAATAAATAAAAATAAAATAAAAATAAACACTGCAAAATATCACATTGTGCTGATGCTGATCTGTTTTCTTGTTGCTGTGTTCATCTGTGTTCATCTGTGACCATCTGCTCATACAAACTCATGTTCGTGCTGCTGTTTATTCCCACTATATTAGGCTTAGTGTATTACTAGTTGATGTTTTTCTTAGTTAATTCTAGATGTTATTACTGTTTTTCTCTTGCATTTGTTGTTGGATGTAACTGGGACCCCGTGTACATAATCTCGTTTTCATCACATGTACCACATGCGGTGCAAATGACAATAAAGACTCTCTGACTCTGACTGACTCTGACTCTAATGTTATCAAGTTAATAAACTCATTTTCAAAAGTTTCTGATTATTCTATAAACTGGACAAAATCTACAGTGCTTCCGATAAATTGCGTGTTTAATAATTCTCTTAATGAAAGACTACAATCAGGTAACATTAAATATTTAGGTGTTAATATCTCTCCTAAATTGGAGGATTTAATAAAATTAAATCATATCCCACTATTAAAGAAAATTGAAGACGATCTTACTAGATGGAGATCTCTACCCATATCACTTATGGGAAGAGTTGCCTCAGTAAAAATGATGGTGCTGCCGAGAATAAATTATTTATTCTCAATGATTCCAAATAAACCTTCAACTGAATGGTTTAAGTCCCTGGACTCTTCTATATCTAAATTCCTTTGGAAAAATAAAACTCCACGTATTAGTTTAAAAACATTACAGAAATCTAAAGATACCGGAGGATTAGAACTTCCAAACTTTTATTACTACTATTTAGCCAACAGGTTACAATATATATCAAAGTGGTTAAAACCGAATGCACTAGATGAAACTTGGATAGATATAGAACAAACTTTATGTAATAATATTAGGATTTCAGATCTACCATTTATCAGTACAGATTTAAAAAGACATGTCTGCTTTAAGAGCATCAATATTAGCTCATCTCTGACAGCATGGTGGGAGTATCTGAAAATGACAAAGTCTTCACTACTCCCATGTAGACATACACCTCTCTGGAACAATCCTGACATTCAACAAGAAAATAATATGTTAAATTTCCCAGGTTGGAGAATGAAAGGTATTGAATGTCTGGAACACATATTTGAGGGTATAGACTTTATTCCATTTAATAAATTAATAATACAGGCAGTATTCTGGGAAAATAGCTCACCGTTTCAAGGACAGCAGGGATACACGCAGTCTGTGGCAGGGAATACAGACCATCACAAACTACAAACCACCCCCCCAGACCTGTGACAGCTCAGCCTCTGCGCTGAATGAACTGAATGAGTTCTTTGCTCGGTTCGAGGCAAGTAACAGCACACCAGCACATAAACTCCCCCCCTCTCCTGATGGCCAGGTGCTGACGCTGTCCTCAGACAGCGTAAGGCGATCATTCATCAAGATTAACGCCCGGAAGGCCTCTGGTCCTGACAACATACCTGGTCGTGTGCTGAAGGACTGTGCAGGGGAACTCGCAGCGGTCTTCACGGACATCTTTAACATCTCACTGAGCCAGGCCATCGTCCCCACCTGTTTCAAAGCCACCACCATCATCCCTGTCCCAAAGAAGGCAACGCCCGCATGCCTCAATGACTATCGCCCAGTAGCACTCACCCCCATCCTGATGAAGTGCTTTGAACGGCTAGTCATGAAAAGCATCACATCTGTCCTCCCTGACTCCCTGGATCCCTTCCAATTTGCATACCGACCTAATCGCTCAACCGACGATGCCATCTCCTCTGCCCTTCACACAGCTCTCACACATCTGGACACGAAGGACTCCTATGTTAGAATGTTGTTCATCGACTTCAGCTCGGCATTCAACACCATCATCCCCCAACAGCTCATCCTTAAACTGGACAGTCTGGGGCTGAATACCTCAATGTGTAACTGGCTGCTAGACTTCCTGACTGGGAGACCACAGACAGTACGAGTCGGGAGTAACACATCTAGCACCATCACATTGAACACAGGGGCCCCACAAGGATGTGTACTGAGCCCCCTTCTATTCACCCTGCTAACACACGACTGCACACCATCATACAGCTCCAACCACTTCATCAAGTTTGCGGACGACACAACAGTGGTGGGTCTCATCAGCAACAACGATGAGACGGACTACAGGAACGAGGTGAGCCGCCTGGCCTTGTGGTGCGGACACAACAATCTCACTCTCAACGTGGAGAAGACAAAGGAGATTGTTGTGGACTTCAGGAAGAAGGATGCCCAACATGCCCCTCTGACCATCAACAGCACCGCAGTGGAGAGAGTAGACAGCACCAAGTTCCTGGGAGTGCACGTCTCAAAGGACCTGTCCTGGAGCAGGAACACTGCAGCACTGGCAAAGAAGGCTCACCAGCGTCTCTACTTTCTCCGCAAGCTGAAAAGGGCTGGAGCTTCAACCCCCATCATGAGCACCTTCTACAGAGGTGCCATAGAAAGTGTCCTGACCAGCTGCATCACTGTGTGGTTTGGTGCATGTACTGCATCCTGCCGCAAGAGCCTCCAGCGCATTGTGAGAGCAGCTGAGAAGATAGTCGGCACCTCCTTCCCCTCACTGCAGGACTTACACAGCAAACGCCTCACTCGGAAAGCCCACCGCATGGCAGGTGATCCCACACACCCACTACACAGCCGCTTCAGACTGCTGCCATCAGGGAGGAGACTGAGGAGTCTCCAGGCTCGAACCAGCAGACTGAGAGACAGCTCTGTTCATCAGGCAGTCAGGATGCTAAACACTCTGCCTGCTCTGCCCCCCCTCCCATTTGAACTGCCTTAACACTAAAACTTTCTCACACATTACCACACAACACAAAGATTTTAACACTGGACTCTGTGTCATCAAACGGGTTATTCACTAAACTCTCGGTCATGTGCTCATACAGTTTGCACTACTTCTCATACTTGCACTAATGTTTGTATTACATCACTGCCTATAATCATAATACTGTTTACATTCTCTGTTTACATTTATTAATACTGTTTACTTTTATTACTACTGCTTACATGTAACTACTACTGTTTACATTTACACTACTCTAATATCTACACCACTGCTGATACATATACAATGTGCTCTGAACGGTCTTATTTAGGGATGCCCAATGTGCCTTACTGCATATGCCACTTTTTGCCTCTATAACAACATCAACTACTACCTCATACATATACTGTGTACATTAACTCATACGCTGCTTTGCCACTTTGCAAATGTCAATGCTAGAAACCTTTAGTTTATTTTAGTTATACTTTTTATACTCTTTTTTTATACTAGTATGCAAAAACTCAGGACAGTATTATGTTCATTAAATGTTTAATGTTTTAGTTTTAGAGTTGGTGTAAATTTTCATACTCTTATTCCACTATGCAAAAAACT
>JBBPBX010062956.1:0-20673 GCA_038048925.1 Garcialebias charrua
CAGTGATGTCACTAACGCGTTACTCTGGTCGGACCACTTTTTTCAGTAACGTGTAATCTAACGCGTTGCTATTTGAAACTCCAGTAATCAGATTAAAGTTACTCACTCCAAATTATTGTGCGTTACTTTTTTGCCATTTTCTGTAGAACTGTAATTTTATTTTATTTCGCCAATGCGTCTCGGGGGGAGCGATAAAAAAAAAAGACAGGAGTGACGTCAGTCTATGCGACCGCCCGGTGTCTTGTAGCACACGTTAGCATTAAGCTAGGTTTAGCATCTCGCTGCGGTCTCCTGTTTGTTTGGGAACGTTGTGACTTGTTAAAAACACGAGCGCACATCCAAAACGGTGTGTGGACTTTGTTTCACGGAGACTGGATCTGCAGCAGACAACACGTCTAACTTGAACGGACTTAACGACGTGATCCGAACGTGAACGAGGAGCAGCTTGTAAACACTGCTAACAGAGCAGCAGCAGCATTAAAACAGCCTTCAGGTAGGTCAGATCAGTCAATAACACAAACTGTAGGACATTTTACAGCTCTGGATCTACGTCTGAAATGTTGTTGTTGCTGTGCAGGCTTTAAATTAACTGAGCGTCTCTAAAACGTCTTCCATCACGTCCATCATGTCAACACCAGCCAAAAAGTTAATCACTTTATGAAAAAACTGATGTCAACAAGTCCTGGAGCTGAATAAATCCCTGCCCTGATGATGACCGAGAGATCCAACCACAAGAAGAGGTATTGTTCTTTTATTAATAATTAACCTTTTTAATTTAAAATGATAATCTTATTAACTATTTTTATTTTTTTACCTGTTTGTGTTATTTCCAGTCTGAGACAGAGGAAGCAGCTGTCTTTTTCCTCTTGAGGGACATCCACCTGCAGCTAAGAAGCGTGTGATGATGACCCTGATGCATGCTCAATAATCCAGGTAGAAAAATCTAAAAATGCTAAGTCTGGTCCTCTGGACATTCAAAAAACAAAACAGAACAAAAAAATTGTAGAAACGTTTTATCTTTTGTCCAAAAGACTTCCTCAGTCTGAGATGCTGTATTCATCTCAATCTTATAAATACTGTAGCACCCTCTCACAGTGGATGAACCAGTTTGCTGCTGACAGCTGAAACCAGCTGCTCACGGACCATCAGCCTAACAATGGATAGTTAGCAGCACCCTGATGGTTGTTTGCTATTCACAGAGGGCTGAGTGATACTAGCAATAACAGCATTGTAATGCCTCCTACCCACCGCCCCCGGCGTCGGGCGGCCGAAGCGGCCGGATAACACCGGTTTACATTCAAAGTCTATGGAGGAGACGCGTGGAGTCACGGGGAACAAGGAAGCGGCGAGATTCAACTGATCGAAGCGGCGCGACGGCAGCCTGCACACGCACGCGCGCGTCGCCGTCGAGCCGCAGACGTCCCAAATGTTGATCTCTGGCGGCTCGACGCATCCGGCAAACAGTCGGGAGAGCCTCGCTATCTGATTACACAACCACAACGGGACTTTTTTCGGACTTTTTAAACTCACCGGATCCAGCCTCCAGGAATTGGAACCAAACTCCGGTAAGAAACGTGGCATTTTTACAGTTGCTGCTGACAGGCTGCTGTACTCTCCAGTGTAGATCACCCCAAACATAAAAAAAAGTTTTAATCTCATCGAAGACCGTCGGAGGTGCAGTTAAAACAACAACTGAACCCGGAAAACAAGCCAGAGACCCCTCCCTCTGCTACCCCCTAGTGTACGTCATCAGACGGTGTTCAGTGGCCAGTGGGACTGTGACCAGCGGCAAAAAGGGGACGGCAGGAGCGTTTGCAGTTGTGCGGTGGGTAGGAGGCATAAGAGGGGGACAGTTGAACCTGGAGGCCTCCACCTCTGTTTAATGATGGATGGTTTCCACGGCACAACTTGGGGTGTCTATGAGTGCACACCTATTTTCCCCAGCTCCCCGAGCGCTGACTACGGCTGCTCACTGCACCACCTGGTGGTGGTTGGGTTAAATGCAGAGGCCAATTTCGTCTGTCAAGTATGGGAAACATACACAGATGACAAAAATGTGACATTTATTTTTATTTATTTTTCTTTTCACAAAGATGGCCTCTCCTCTCTCAAACCATCGTTCCTCTCTATCAAGGATGTGAACATCTTCATCCCTGAAAGAGTGACGGAGATGAGTGTAGACTAGGGGTTGAACGAGTACATAATTTTTAACCTCGACATTAACATAAAAAAACTCGAACGACGCTCGAGTAGCCGATGACGTCACAGTGTCTTACGATGCAAAATAAATAAATAAATATAAATGCCTAAAAACGTCTTTACAAAAAGAAAAAAAAGACCAACAAAGCATTGGGAGCATTTATTATGCTCCTATCATTTATCATACTGCACATAAGTCACAGGAAAAACAAAACTATTAGTTATATTAATAATATTAAAAGTGAAAGTAAGGCGATGAAAACCGAAACTTAAAAACAAATGGGGCTACAGCCACACCGTACCACCGCCTGCAGCTGTGCAATTTAGGTTTACTTTTAGAGATTGTGTTTATAGATTTTTGGTAGCTCTAGAGAGATGAATATTTGTTTTTTTTTGTTTGTGAAACGAGAGAGAGGAAGCCGTTTTGGCCGTGTTATACTGTATATGGGACCTGCATTGCAACACTGCCCTCTGCTGTCACAATCTACTACAAAGAAAGTCAACACGAAGTAGCGCATTTTTAGTTTAGTTTAGTTTAGTTTATTCATTCATTTTATACAAATAAAACAATACAACATTTCACATCAAATAATAATACAACACATAAATAAAATGAAGGGTGGCAGTAAGAAGAAAAAATCTTATTTTTAACTGCCCCCTCTTACATCCCATCAAATCAAACAACAATCAACTAACCAATAAAAAAAACAAAAAACAAGTTGCCAAAAAAAAATATCGAACTACAAATCAACATACACAAATATAGTTCATTTATATCTTTGCAATAGTCCACCTTTTATCATTTTCTTAAATGTAATCATTGTTGCTGCATTTTTGACTTCAGTCTCCAAAACATTCCATAAGCCAATTCCTTGAATCGTGGTTGACCGACCCTTTAAACTTGTCCTGTATTGTGGTTTAATAAATACTTCTATTCCCTTAAGATTATAACAGCTTCGCCGTTTAACAAAATGCATTTGGATATTTACAGGCAATTGATTTTTATGAGCTCTATACATAACTAACAAGATATTATAATCCACCAAGTCCTGGAACTTCAACAATTTCAGTTGATCAAATAAGGTGTTAGATGGGTGACGATAATGTTTTCCTGTAATTATTCTAACAGCTCTTTTTTGTAGCAAAAAAATGGGCTCTGTAAATGTTTTACAAGCTTTCCCCCAAACAACAATGCAGTAAATCAAATGTGGAATAATAATTGTATTATACAACAAATACAGTGCTCTCTCATTCAACAAGTCCCTGACTCTGTATAATACAGCAATGGACTTAGCCATCTTTGTCCTAACAGAAGTTATGTGATTCTTCCATGTCAATTTATCATCAATAATAACGCCCAAAAACTTCACTTCATTGACACGACTGATTTCAGCACTATCAATCATAAATGGAACATCAACAGTTTTCGTTTTTTTACTAAATATCATATACTGGGTTTTATCTAAATTCAACGATAATTTATTTAGTTTAAACCAATTTTGAATTTTAACAAATTCCGTCGTCATCAATTCAAATAACTGTTCAATATCTTTACCAAAACAAAAGAAAGTGGTATCATCAGCAAACAATATACACCTAAGGAGTCCTGACACCTTTACCAAGTCATTTACATATAGAATAAACAGTTTTGGGCCAAGTACAGAACCCTGAGGGACTCCACAGGTAATATTGCAGAGGTCGGATCTTACATCATTTATCTGCACAAATTGTTTTCTATTTTTCAAATAACTAGATACCCACTGCAATGCTGGTCCTCTGATACCGTATTTACTCAATTTGTCAATGAGAATATCATGATCGATAGTATCGAAAGCTTTCTTTAAATCAACAAAAACACTTAAACAAGTTTGCTTTTGGTCAATAGCCGTAGTTATGTGTTCCATAAATTCCATGATAGCCATTGACGTAGAGTTTTGTTTTCTGAATCCATATTGACTCTCACTCAAGATATTTTGTTTTTCAATGAATTCGTCTAATCTTAGCACAAATAATTTTTCTAGAATCTTCGAAAATTGTGGCAATAGGGATATTGGTCTATAGTTGTTAAATTTACCTTTATCACCATCTTTAAAGAGAGGAACTATTTTAGCAGTTTTCATATTTTCTGGAAATGTTCCTGTCGAAAATGATAGGTTACATATATATGTAAATGGCTTAACGATATGACTCATGATATTCTTTACAAGCTTCATGTCCATATCAACCCAGTCTTTGGATTTCTTGTCTGAAAAAGTTTTAACCACATTCATTAATTCTTCTTTGTCGATTTCCTTAAGAAAAATACTATTTACACAGGTAATAATTGAGTGGTTCACTATATCATTTACCTTAGGTATTTTATCTGCAAGGACTGATCCAATATTCACAAAGTATTGATTAAATCCGTTTGCAATTTCAATGTCATCATGAATTTCATCATTATCCTTTACAAAATGTTGCGAAATACCCATTTTTGACTTATGGTTCTTCAAAACATCATTCATCACTCGCCATGTTGCTTTCATATCACCGTTACTTTTACTTAAAGAGCGACTAAACCCAAATTTAACTTTTTTTAGCTGATAAACTCCCTAGAATGTGTTTAAAAAGTTTCTGAGCACTATTTTTGAGTTATTTTTCATGTATTTGTGCGTATTAGTTAAAATCGGCAATATTTGGTCTAAAAACGAGTATTCGTAGTCCTATGGGTTGAACTGTGGTATTGCACCCTGATTTTCCCATTAGTTTACGTTTGGCACAGTCATTAATTTTGGCACAATTTCGTCACATCCTGTTTTGCGTAGCCACTCCCCTGAAGATCCGTGGGTATAAAAGTAGTTCACTCATAGCCACTCCCCTGAAGATCGCGGGAGTTGGTTAGCGATAGTAGCCTAGCATAGAAACATAGCATTAGCATTGTGAGCATCGACATTTAATTCAGAAACAAGAGTGCAGTAGATGACCACCAGGATACAATCCGTTCAGAGGTGAGTACTCCTTTTAGTATCATTTTAGTTACTTTTCATTAAATCTGTTGACTGCCTATAGAATCTTGATATCTTCCGGGTCATAGGTGAACTCGGTGCTAACTCTGTGTGGCTAGTTGTTTGTGTGCTTACTTGGACAAATCCGCAGTGAACACCGCTGTTTCAAGCCAAATTAACGCGGCAGGATTAATTTATTATGTGTTTTGTGTCCACCACGAGACGGTGAGTCGTTAGTTTTAGGTATTTTGGTTACTTTTATGTATAAATGCGGTGGTGACACGCCCGTGTATTTGAGGTGGTGTTAGGGATTAAATGGTCATTCTCTTTTTTTGTTAATTTAGTGGCCGAATAGAATGTAGGACACAGTTCTTGTTTTGTCCGGGTGCTGCTGCGTCTCAGTTGTGGCAGGACATAAATATGGATGTGGCATTTTTAGCTGTTGCTAGTTTGTGTTGTAATTACATTTCAATGCAAAAAATGTAGTGTTTAATATTATCAAAATAAACTATGTTATGGAAGACTGCAGCATCCAAAAAAAATTGAGACGTGGACATATGTTTAGATGTTGCCAATGTTAGCAGGTTGAATGTAACAGCTCTTGATGAACTGTTGTTCATTTGATTGTTGTGCAAATGTTATGGATCAAAGGTATTTATGAAATTTTTAGTTGGTGAATGAATATCACTGTTTTTTTAATTAATAATCTGTAGCCATGAAATGATTGTTATGATCAAACCTTGTTAATATCACAACGTTTGAATATCATCATAAATACTTGAGTGAATAAATTGAAATTGACATAATAAATATTTATTTTTGTTTTTTACAGCAAAAAATACAGCCCAAACTAACACGAGAAATGGGATGTCAGACTGAACCTGTAATCACTAAATCATTCGGTGTTCAGGCCAACATGAAGCCTCCTAGGAGAAGCAAAGGTGAATTATTCTTACATATTTATTATTAAAAACTTTCCTTTACTACACGTCTTTATTTCTAAATGATTCTTATAAAATCTTGTAAAAAAGTCCCAGTCAGAATTTTATTATGAATGTGTAAGTAGAGACATAATTTTAAAGCTATTTATTTTTTTAATAGCCACACAAACACGACCAACAGGCAGGAGTGTGTCATGTGATACTGGGTCCTTCATGGAGATGCCATTCCCAGAGTGTCCACGTGCAAGTTCGACACCAGTTAAAAGAAAGAGAATCGAGGTGCCGGCCGATGATTCCTCTTACCATCTGGATGGAAGTGAGATTACTGTACACCGTTCAATGTAAGTTAAACAATTGGTAACATAATTTATGTATAGTTCAGCTGTAATTTTTTTTTGTCTTTATTGCTACATAGTTCCATCAATGAAGTCCCCCTCCCAGCCCACAAAGCAAAAAAATACATTGTTTTCGAAGAACAGCTGCTTGAGCTTTTCTGGAAGTGTCCTGTCTGTACACACAGCTGTGTAGTTGAAAAAACTACAATTGGAACACTTTTAAAAGTGAAACAACGGTGCAGTAGATGTGACCACACCAATGAGTGGTCCAGTCAGCCATTGGTTAAAAACATCCCAGCAGGCAACCTTCAGCTCTGTGCAGCTGTACTATTCACTGGGTCCTCGTTTCGTCAAATCAATAAGGTAAGAAAACAGTAATGTTTTTCAATTATGTTTGATTGTAAGGTGATAAAAACTTTTTTTTTTTTTAAGGTCCATGATGAGTTCAAAATCCAGGGAATCTCTGAGACGTGCTTCCACAAACATCAAAAAACCCTCCTCATCCCCACAGTCTTTTGGCAGTGGAAGCTGGAGCAGGATAACTACATCAACGAGGCCAGGGCTCGTGGGTCTTTGACACTTGGTGGTGACATGAGAGCTGATTCACCAGGTATTTTCAGGTTTTATTTCTTACTGGTACTCCTATTAACCTTTTACACTTTGTGTAGAGGATATCATGTAAAAAACCTAAACATAGAATCAAATACTTCCAGGGCACTGTGCAAAATATGGAAGTTACACCATGATGGATCTTGTTGCAAATTGCATAATAGACATCCAACTAGTTCAAGTAAGAAAAACATCTACAGTGTATCACTTCATATTTAGTACAGTATACATTATTTAAAAAAAATTTCTTTTTTTTTTTTACAGAGCAATGAAGTTGGCAACAGTGTGCGAATGGAGAAGGAGGGATTTAAAAGGAGTCTCTCAGTGCTGGAGCAAAGAGGTCTGAAAGTGGAGTCTATTGTCACTGACAGACATACAGAAGATGAGCCCACAGTACCACACATCATCAATCGAGGCTTTCCATAGTTTACTTTTGAAATTTGCACCAAAGAATGTGGTTTTCTCTTACCATGGAATGCTGTGCAGGTAAATGTAATAACATTGGAGTAGGATAACCTTGTGAAAAAGTCTATGCAGGGTCTAGGCAGGGGCCCCACCTAGTGGCAGTTCCCCCTACATGTGTTTATTGAATTTGTTCAATTTTTTGGTAGAACGTCCCTTCAAAATAGTTCTGAATTGTGGTTTTACAAACATCTCTGTCCCCTTAAGATTATAACAACTTTGTCTTTTAACAAAATGCATTTGGATATTTAAAGGTTTATTATTATTTTGAGCCCTATACATAACTGATAAAATATTATAGTCTACCAAATCATCGAGGCTTTCCATAGTTTTACTTTTGAAATTTGCACCCAAGAATGTGGTGTTCTCTTTCCAAGGAATGCTGTGCAGGTAAATGTAATAACATTGGAGTAGGATAACCTTGTGAAAAAGTCTATTCAAAAGTAATTTTTTAAAACTTTTTCTGTCTATAGACTTGAGCTAGCTGGACTACACTACAATGAAAATGCAAACCGGTCACATGCTGTCACTAAAACCGGTGAGCTGAGATACTGCATTGCTTATCCTAAATATAAGCATGGAGACTACACCGTGAGACCCATGAAGACAAAACCAACAACAGGTATGTAATTTTAGAATTGAGCATAGCATTTTTATTTGTACAAATTGTGTAATTGTAAATTTTTTATGAAGGCTACATTGAGAAGTTGATGGGGCTGCTGTTCGATGAGGTTGTGGAAGACCCTCTGCAGTACCAGAAGTTCGCGGATCAAATTAAAGTACCTCCAACATTATGTGCTGAATTTCTGAAACCAGACAAGAAGGAGGCAGTGAGCAGACACAGGTCACGATTTTTTTATGAAACATGAGAGAAAAAGATTGTTGTGAAAAAGAAATTAATACATATTTATAATAAACAATCTGTATCAGAAAAATCCATGAAATGCCTTACTCTTGCAACTGTGTTCTATTAATAAAAATCCCTAGCATTCTTGTTGAAAATTTCTGCATTAACCGTTACCTAATAATTAAAAGTGGAGTGGAGGAAGGAATCCTGTGTATGGTCCATCTTCTGGGAACTCCTGCCTGATTCGTGTGACCACACAGGATGGGATTACCACACGAATATGACGTCCCAAATATCCCCAGATCCAACGAACTACATTCCTGTATGCCAGGTGTCTGTAACGGCTGAAATAGAGATGTTAACAGTATGTGTGTAAAATACACTGAGTCATAAAGATATTAATGGCTCCTCATGTTACTAACCTGTTCAACATGCTTTCCTGCATTTCACCAAAGTACTGCAGGTACTCCCCATAAACTGCCTGCAGCACGTGGGGATTTAGCGCAATGGGTTCAAAACCAGGGTGGTCTGTTACACAGGTGTCAACACCCATCTCCTCACATCTGGCCATAACCTATGTCAGAAAGGGATTTGTTTATAAGTCATAAATTCAAGTACAGCAAACTTTTTAATTTTAACGTTTAAAAAGTGTATGCTTCCTATAACTTTTTTATTAATGTACAATTTGGATTTCTCTAAATGATTATTGCACTGCGTTTCTTTTGTTTTACAACATTTAATATTGGCACACTTCAAACATTAATATTGGCACACTTCAAACAATTAGAATTTATATTAAATTTACACATGACTTTGTAAAAATTGCAGAGATGTAAAAATGTTTATTAAATGTTTGTTACACCATGCATCTGAGAGAAATGCAATTTCAATCCTGTGTATGTTCTGTACATATTGCTGTTTGGACAATAAAGTTGACTTTGAATTTTGACTTTTATGTATGATTTGGAAATGTATATCAATACAGAGGTCTAGTGTTTACATAACAAGTGTAGAGTTTACTGGTAGAGTAATGAGATATATATAATGCATACCCATAGTAATTCACATCCCAGGAAAATATTGAGAAAGGCTTTTAACACAATGAAATGCACAGTGTACTGTATTCAAGACCAGGTTAATTAATGTTTTTATTAATATATAGTATATTTATTAGGGCTTTAGGAAGTACTAAATTATTCATAATTATACCTTTGGCGTCTCCCTACAACAAACGTTTTCTACAGGTGAGAGGAAGCTGCAGTGACCACAGGTACACCTGTTGAAAGAGGTTTTTTTATTTATTTCTGTACAATGTGGATACATACGTCTTACTTGAGATAGTTAAATTATTTTAAAAAAATAATTTGTTACTGCTTTGAACATTAGCCTATGTTAATATAAATTTACCACTCAGATGCTGGACCCGTTCGTTCCACACCACCAGATTCTTCAACAGCGTCAGGGCCTGAAGCCAGGGGCTCAAATTGATAAGGCTCAGGGCCAATTGAGCTCTGCTCCAAGTCTCCCTCAGTTTCAGGTGATGGAGGTGGAGAAAAGTCCTCCACCTCTACCTCCTCCTCTTCTGGTGAGGAAAGTGGAGAAAAGTCATAGACCTCCTCCACCTCGCTGACAAAACTAGAGGTGTCGCTTTGGTCACTCTCCATGCTGCATATATTATGCTAATGCTAGCTGCATGTCACGGTCCTGGCCACACCCACCTACTCGCTCTAACCCCACCTCCTCTCCTCCTCTAGGCGGTGCCTCTGCAGTCTATCGGAACGCCCATATTGGTGAAGTTTTTGAATTTGAACTTGGGGAGGAGTTAAAGACCCAGAGCCCGTTTAGTCGCTCTTTAATAAACCACTATAATATTCCTTTTTGTGTTTCCTTATAATCCCAACCAATTTGTTTTTATACCTCTTATATTTTTCTTCAGATTCTTGTGTTCTTGATTTCAGAAAACATGAATACAGATAGTTCTTTTTTTTACAGGCATTTCTCAATCCTTTAGTCATCCATGGTTGGTCAACAGTGTTTTTTCTGGGAAAATTTATTTGCATACAATTTTTTTCATATAGAGTTTCTAGAATATTCATAAACTCGTTATATGATGAATTCACATCTTCAACATACACATTTTCCCAAGTTTGTTTATCTAAATCTTCTTTTAATCTGTCTAACGCTTGTTTGGATGTGTTTATTATTTTCGTCTTCCTTTTGACTGCTCTTATGTTACTCTGATCATTTTTATAGATTGTAAAAATGGGCAAGTGGTCACTTAGGTCAGTAGTAAGAATACCCCCCAAAACATCTCCATTTGTTATATTTGTGAAAAAATTATCAATTGTTGTGGCACTATGACATGTAATTCTTGTAGGCTTGGATATTAAAGGATAAAGATTCAGGCTATACATTGAATGTATAAATGTACTTATGTTATTGTCATCCGCTGCATTTCCTATATCAATATTAAAGTCTCCACAGAAAAAAAATTTCTTATTAAAGTTCTTTTCTAATAGCTCCATGATTTTATCTGTAAACATTTCTATGTTTGAGCTCGGTGATCGGTATGCACAACTCACTATGACGTTTTTATCGTTCTTATCTATTAGCTCTATTGTTACCATTTCCATTAAATTATCAACAATTATTGACATTTCACTAATCATTTTACATTTTATGTCATTTTTAACAAACAGAGCGACTCCACCACCTCTTCCACTCTGTCTGTTCATGTGATACAATTTATACCCATCAATATTAATACTTGTATTTACATCATTGAGCCATGTCTCTGAAAATGCGATTATGTCAAATGTTCTGTGTAATTCTTGCAAGTAGTGTGTTATTTGTGATATATTTGCATTTATACTCCTACTGTTAAAGTGAATAATAGAAAGATCTCCATTTGTTATGTTGATATCATTGAACTGTTCTTCATTATAATATTTACAATCTTTTATAGTTGGAAAAAAATTCTTATCAATCACGTCATCAATACTGTATATTTTAGCGTCTGAGTCTTCGTACATCATCATTGTTCAAATGTACTTGTCCATCAGACTATTCATATTCATATATCATCTAAATTTTATCCAAATCCTGTAGTTCTTTTATCATTTTTGGTTGAGACCCTTCACGTATTTTAATCCAAACATTTCCATTTCTCGTCCATGTTGATTTTATCTTATCTTGGTCTTTTAATGACCTTGCCACACGTGCAATATTGCCATTTTTCTTTGTCAGATGTTCATTAATGTATACCCTTGTTCCCTTCAATTTATTTGCCTGTGCTATGACATTAATTTTAGCTTTTCTACTAACGAACTTCATGACTATTAATGGTTTGGATTTGTCTAGTTTACTTGGCAAGGTATGACAGATGGAAATGTCCTCATAGTCCACAATAATGTCTCTGTCACGAAGAAAAGTCACCACCTGTTCTTCCAAAGTCTGTAGGTCCACCTGCTGTGCATCTTCTGTGACAGGTTTACCCTCAACATCCTTTGAACGTGGCCGGCTCTTTACTTCAAGTCCAGATATCAATAAATTGTTCAGTCTTGCCTCTTGTTCAAGATAATCAACTTAAAACTCCATTTTATAAAATTATAAACTGTTTTACCTTTTTGACAAGACGGCCTGCTCCATTAACATCCGTGCGCACACAGGAATCCATTTTGTAGTGTCTACTAAAAGCTAAAAGCTCCCCCGCGCGCTGTGAAATGTGAAATGTGACGTCACTACGGGTACCCGAGGTGGACAAAAAAGCCTCGATAGAAGTCAAAGCACTCGAGCTGTCGAAAACTCGGTTACTCTGTTAATGCACTAGTGTAGACTGCAGAGTCCTGACCTGATGATGTTGATCTTCTGTGCGGACCATCCTTTTGGTCAGTGGCTCATGCTTTTATTTATTTTCATACAAACGTATTGTTTACTTGACACATTTTCAAAATAAACATTTTATAAGTCTTTTTTGTAAAAATATTATTTGTTTAGTGAAGTCAAGAAAGACTACTGTATTTTGTTTTTTGAATATTTATTAGTAATTATTTTATTAAAACATTTAAATTTTTTATGTATTGTGACAGAGGGTTCTTGTCAGCGGCTGCTGAAAGTAACTAATAAAGTAACTTAGTAATCTAACTTAGTTACTTTCCAAATCAAGTAATCAGTAACTTAACTAAGTTACTTTTCCCAAGGACTAATCAGTAACTTAACTAAGTTACTTTTTCAATGTAACTATGCCATCACTGTTGATGACATTGTTCCCTGCAAAGTTTACAGGCCAGCTTTTCTGTGTGGCAGGTCTCAGATGTCTGCAGTGGAAGTTAGAGAGACCCAGGACATAGCACGTCTCAGGGTGCATGTGGAGCGCTTCATTCGCCGGGTCAAAGAGCACAAGTTTCTTGACTCTGAAATTCCCCTTGGTGTATTTGGGATAATCAACCAGCTGTTCACTGTTGCGTGTCTACTCACAAATTATGAAAATGGCCCACTAGTAAAGGCCTGGGCAAAGAAGCCTGACATCTGAGTAACAACAAGAAAGTACACTGTATATTTACGTTTCATTTTGTTATTTTTGTACTTACAATAAAAGTAAATCACTGTAAGAGGTATTTTAATCTTTCCTTTTTCCTTTAAATAATTTCCTTAATAACATTTTTCATATAAGTCAAGCCATCAAGTGGGATATTTATGCAAATAAAACTGAAATGATAACAGTAATTAAAAAAATTATGAAAAAAGCCCCTCATCTTCTAATGAATGAAAAGTTATGACACAGAAAAAAACATTTCACAAAGAGGGTATGATTATCACAGCCGAATAGCAAATTTCAAACAGAATAAATTGTATCTGACCTTAAAGAGAAATAAATGTATGTAACTGATTAAAACTCAAATTTAAGGAACTTGACACAGGTATTAACAGTACGGTATATTTAATCTCATATGTACAAAGGTTAAGCTTTACAAAGTTCATTCTCAATAATCCAGGTACCAAACCCAATAATTCTCAGTCGGGTCATCTGGACAGTGTCTTTTTTATAGAAACGTTTCACCCTCTATCTGGAGGGCTTCATCTGTCAGAGGACTTCCAGCAAACCGTTCCCCCACCAAGAAGTAAACATCTTAAGTAGGTCTACAGTATTTTCTGGTGTATAAGTCGTACCTGTGTATAGGTCGCATTGTCCAATTATCACCAATAGATTGGAAAAATCCCTAGATAGGTCGCACCTACGTTTAGCTCTGCTGCAAATGTCTGCCACAGGAGCGCACAGCAAGGCTTTTAAGAAGATTAACACTTAAAAACAATTATTTGTTTGATAAAAATTATAGCAAATATGTCTGAGCTGAACTTTTCCTTAATAAATGAACGTAATTGTGAAATGAGCTGGATTTAAAAATTTGTTTCACCGAAAGTGATAACAAGCCATATATAGGTCGCACCTGAGTATAGGTCACAGGCCATGAAAAAAATGATAAAAAGGTGCCACCTATACTCCGAAAAGTACGGTACTTAAGGTGTTTACTTCTTGGTGGGGGAACAGTTTGCTGGAAGTCCTCAGACTGATGAAGCCCTCCAGATAGAGGATGAAACTTTGCTATAAAAAAGACACTGTCCAGATGACCCGACTGAGAATTATTGGGTTAAGCTTTACAATTTAACCTTATTTGACCAGGCAAGTACCGAGGTAAAAATAAAAAAAGAAATGGTCAACCTTTTGTTTGATGGTTCGGAGTACTTGAATGTCACGACGAACTCTCTCAATAAACATGTCATTTTCAGTGTAAATGACAAAGTCACACCACTCACACCCTGACATTAACATTTGTCCCTGGATCTGCCAGTAATATGTGTGTGTACGTTTAAGTGTCTTCTTACCATCCCTAATCAAGATGTAAGAGCAGTCCACGTAGCTCGTCACATTTGGGCATTTAATTTCTAAAAGGCCAAACTCTGGTTGCTCCTCCGGATCGTACACAATTCCATCTGGTGATGACCCCATCCATGGTGCATCAGGATGTATCAGGAACATGGGTAGTGGTTGACCTCTCTTACCCTGCAGTACTCCTCTACAGCTGTTGGCTCTAAGGCAAGCCCCCGACGCATGTCAGCAGAAGCCTTTTTGCAAGGTTTTCAGCAGAGCTGTCACCCCTGGTGTGACAGACCTCCTTAAACCTTGTTGAGGTAACTCTAAACTTTCTAACTTGGTGCCACTCTGCACAGAAACTCTGCTCCCGCGTGCTGCTCTCAATTATGTGAGACATCTGTAATGTTGTCTCCAGGGACTTCATTTGGTGGTGCTGTTGTTCCGTACATACGTATGCACAGCTGGACTGTTCAAGTCTGTAACTGTCGAGTGGCAACTGTGGTGGAGAAGGGGCGTGTTGATGTGGACGGGTCCTGGGAACTACCCTTGCTGGCAGCTGATATGACAGAACACTTCCCTTTTGTACTGGACCGAACAAAGAGTCAACAAGAGGGACATCTTTGGAGACACCCAATGTGGTTATCATCGGCGCTTCTTCAGCTGGAAGTGCCTGGTACACTTCCTGTACCCTTAGGGTCGAGATGGGTGGCAGAGGGCAGGTAGCACCTTTATACAAGTTGCTTCTGTGTAGAAAAATACAAGTTTTTCATAAAGAAGAAATTAATAGGCAAATTATGACATTTATACTTAATAAAGCCTATGTTATTGTATTTTAGGCAATACAATTATTGTCTTGTTTAAAAACGATTGTGTATGTGTGTCTGTGTTCTTTAAATTAAAACAAACCTAATTCCTTCATAGATTTTCCTCTCTCTAGGTCTTGCTGACACGACAACCATGTCCTTTACTGGACCAGGTTTTATGCCCTGCATCCAAAAACAACATTGCTGTAAAAATTGAACTACAGTATAATTCATAATCATGAATAAAGAGTCATTTATATGTAGTTACCATTGTCCTCGGTTTATGCCACTTCTGTTCAGTGTCTGTGCAGCTTAGGACTGGAGGGACAGCTTGAAGCTTCGACTGTGAGTACTGAGCCGTCTGGAAGAGCAGAGCTGCCACATGGCTGCACACAGAGTATATGCAGGGTCTTGAAAGTTATTAAAAGTTGATAAATCAATTTTGGGAAAATTAAGGGTCTTGAAAAGTATTAAAGTCTTGAAAGCGATTTGATGAGGTATTATTTTTTTTTTGCTGTTATTCTAGCTTTAAATAATTTGACAGCAAAAAGTATGTATGTCTAATATTTGTTTTCCTCACCGCGGAGGATTCGAAAACTGCTTTGCACAAGTTTAGAGTGTCAGGTTACAACAGCATTTACGGCTAGGCCTATCTTGTGTGCATTAGAGGGTGACACGGGAGTGAATTTCTACTCCTGTCCCGTCCCACTCCCACAGAAAATAATCCTGTCCCGTCCCACTCCCAGGCTTGAGTAAAAAATTAATTCCTGTCCCGTCCCACTCCTGGTGCAATGACTCCCACTCCCATCCCGCTCCCATTCAAAATGACTCCCGCTCCTGTACCGCTCCCATCTTTTCTTCCTAATTTACTCGTAAGAAATACAATTAATTTGATCTAATCTTCACCACAATGTTTTTAAGATTAGGCTACTTTGTGTTTTGCAGTTTGATTTAAATAGATATAGCAACAGAAACAGTTCATCTGTGGCAGTAGAGGGAGGCATATTTTGCCTTAATGTAAACAAAAAATAAATTAAATCACTAAAGAGCACAAAACGTAGTACATGGCCTGTGATCTCTATAGATTTTCCTGCAGAGGACCACCTTAGTCTCTGTTTTTAGCTCATTTGGAGGTCAGTTAATTGAATAAACCCCAACATAGACTCACTGGTGTACTTGACTAAAACTAAGCACGTCTTACAAGCGGCATACAGCGTGTTAACACCGTCACACTCAACTCTCGCAAAGTTCGTTAATATTTGCGACTTTCCTGCCAATTCTGTGAGCTTAATAGAAATATCGTTAGTTCTTACTTTGCGTTGCAAATCAACTTTAACCACATCGGATTCTCCGCTCGTCTTTACTCCCTCCATTGCTGCTACTCTTTGAATTCCGGCGAAAGCAGTGGCCGGAAGTACCGTTGCCTTCTGGGTCATGTAGTTCTTTTAACTTGCATTACAGTGCAAGCTGGGGGAAAGAGAACTACAAAATGGTGACATGTTTTTTTTTTTTTTGTCACGGCTCCCGCTCCCGTCTGCTCCCGTTAACTTTCGATCCTGTACCGTCCCAATCCCGTGAATAACAGTTAACTCGATTCCCATCCCACAGGAATCCCGTGGGAATCACGTGACCCGTGGGATTCCCGAAAAAATGTCAGCCTCTAGTGTGCATGCACGGCTGCTTTATCTCCAAGTTGAGACTGTGTGTTTGAGTAATTTGCCGCGAGACCGTGAGAACAATGGGTAAATGCAAGTTTTCTGACTCCTGGTTGGAGATGCCTGATTTTCAAGAATGGCTGAGGCCTGTCGCCGAGAATAACCGTTTATTTCTTATTCGCCATTGTTCAACCAAGTTACTTTAAAATAGCTACGAGTCTTGTTGTAACCTAAGCTATATTTTCTTAAACCTAGTCGTGGTTCAGTTTCTTCTTTTGAACTTTTTTCTTTCCACTATCTCAGTTCTGTTGTAGGTTTGAGATTCACAGATTTAATTGAAAACAGCAGCAGTTTTGTAAATCAAAGATTTGTTGCTTAATAAAACAAAGTGACGATAAGGTCTTGAATTTATTTTGGAAGGTCTTTAAAAAGTCTTGAAAAGGTATTGAAATTAACTTCATTTCTTGCATATACCCTGTGACTGTACCTGCCACACAGGTGCACTGGCATCCCTGAAACTCCACCGGCTTTGATTCCCTCAGCACCATCTGTGTACAATACCAAATATTTCAGAGACCAAAATGTACCAGCTCTAAATGCTATTATAAAAAGACAACCATAATTAGACAACCACACACACACACACACAAATATATATATAATATACAGCATATATATATATATATATATATATATATACAGCATATATATATATATATATATATATATATATATTGCAGTTACAGGATTCACAGATACAGTACTTAATTATAAAATAACAGACCTGAAGCAACAGTTTTTTTTGTGTACCTCAGAAATAAACAAATAAAATAAACACAACATGTGCATTTTTTGGTTTATTTTTCAATCAATGATAACTTGAGTAGTCAATTAATGTTATGTGCTTTAGTTTGACTATCATTTATAAAATGTGTACTTCTTCAAAGTCGTACTAGCTTCTTAAAACACAGCCCTGTAGTGAACATGTTGGGTTGCTTTGACTTACACTCAAACAGTGGGGCTTCTTGCTCTTCCTCATTGACGGGAAACACTCAGCCCTAACTGTGACTTCTCCTGCCTCCTTGTTTGAAACTAACATTTGTGTTAGTAAGAAACATTGTACAGACAAAAGACGTTTCCTCAACAATTTAGCAAGGTTAGCTATGTTAGCCGTGTTAGCCTACATGATGCAGTTTGGTGAACTGAAAACTAATACCGACTTACCTTCGTAGTTATGTAATTGGACACATACAGCTTGAATCCTTTGTCCTTTTTAGACGTGGGGGCTTTAGACAAGGTGTGAATTATTCTGTACACATCATAATAGAGACAGTCGGCAAGTCCTGCAGAGATCGTGTGAAAAACGCCATGGCTTATACAGTGTTGTCCGCAAACCGGAAATTCGTCTTACGGGTGAAGAATGCGGAAGTGCTGGAACGGAAGTCCGTGGCATATAGCCTATTACCTTTAGTTTTTTGCCCCTTAAATAAAAACAAAGCTTTTCTTTTTACCAAGTCTTTTACGCTCCTAACATTTAATGAACCAAATGACATTTTAACATTAAACATGAGTTATAAAATAACTCAACTTACGAAATCTGAAAACTGTGAATAAACTGTGAATAAACTATCAACTAACAAGGCACACCCTTCTGTAGAGCTACCAGACCATTTCTACATTTTCCACCTATCAAGTCATATCAGAGCCACTTGTTGCTCCTTGTCATCAATGCGATGACCTTCGATATATGCATGAGGACCCCTGAAGAAGGCACGTTTTCCTGCTCTTCTTGCCTTTTCGATGAGAGGCCATAAGCGACGTCTTTCTTCCAAATCTTCCTTTGGCAACATCTCAGCAAAACTGATGCCTTCACTTTTGCACGTTGTCGAATCCTTGCTTCTTCTCCACAACTCCTCCTTCACTCTTCTTTGTGTAAACATGATGACGATCTGTCTGGTTCGATTTTCTTCTTTCTTTCCCAGTCTGTGCATAACGTCCACAACATCCTCCATCTTCGCGCCGAGATCTGGAACAATCTTTTGTAGAATGTTAATGGTCGTCTCTCTGATGTTTTTCTCCTTCTTCTACTTAACTCCTCTCAGCCGGAGACACCATTGCATCTTGTAACACTCTTGTTCTCTTATTTTTTCCTTTATCTCGTTGTTTTCTTTCACTAAAAGTCCATTAGCTGCCTCCAGTTTCGCCACCTTTTGTTTGCATTCTTTTAACTCCTCTGAGTTAAGTTGCACCGCTTTAGCAAGGTTAGCTAACATAGTGCTAGTTTGATGGTTTTGCTCTCTAATGTCCTCTAATTGTGTCTCCATTAAGGCTGCACGATTAATCGCATTTGCGATTATCTCGCGATATGTTAAAACGCGATTCACTAATCGCACGGGCTGCGATTTGACTGGTCACGCTTCTCTGCATCACACCGGTCTGGCGCGCGCAGCTCTGAGCGAAGCAAAACAGAGAGAGAGCAGGGAGGAGGAGACCGTGCGTTCCAACACTGTTGCTTCAGGCTCGACTGAAGTCATAAAAGTTATAAATTCAGGTAAGTTAGCTCATTTAAACGTGTATCTGAGAGCGCAAGCTGGTCACGTGACTTGGTAGTGAGCCGGTTTGGCCGCGCGCAGCTCTGAGGAGCAAAACAGAGAGAGAGCAGGGAGGAGGAGACCGTGCGTTCCAACACTGTTGTTTCAGGCTCGACTGAAGTCATAAAAGTTATAAATTCAGGTAAGTTAGCTCATTTAAACGTGTATCTGAGCTTAGACGCTGAGACACCGAGACTGCGGGAGATAAACAAAGCGCGAGCTGGTCATGTGACCGGGTCTGTTTTGCAAGCTTCTGCTTGAAAAAGCGCATTAATTATCTGATTTAAAAAAAAAAACAGTTGTGTCGTTAGTGATATGAATTAATACAGAACCAGTAAAAATAATCGCATTTTAAATCGCAATCGCAATTTATAGAAAAAAAATCGCAATTAGATTATTTTCCAAAATCGTTCAGCCCTAGTCTCCATTCCATTTACTTTTGTCTTCAGACTCAATATTGCATCAAAAATAGTATTGTTGGATACTTGCGCCTCTGTGCCGTCATCTGTTGGTTTCGATTTCTTACCATTTGATTGTTTTTTTTTTCCCAAAATATATTTATTTGAGTTTTTACAGAATTAAACCAACATTCATACAATAAACAAACTAAGTAAAATACCCCCACCCAAATAATAATAATAAAAGATAAAAAAAGGAAATTTAAAATCAAAATACAATCAACAACAAAATGTCTCAATTTTTTTTAACATTGTTCATTTCTTTTATAATGAGTCCAACTATAAATGTCTTCTCTTATTATTGTCTTTGGAAACTGCGATCAGCACGTTCTTCAATTGTTTGCATTTTCATTTAAAGTGTCCAAACTTTTTACATACAAAATAAAGGGGTTCCAAACACACTCAAACAATTCTTGCTTGCCCTTTAACAGATACGTTATCCTTTCTAAAGGAAGAGCTGATAACATTTGTTGTAACCATTGATTTGCAGTAGGTCTATTCAAGTTTTTCCAACATAACGATATACATCTTTTTGCATTAATCAAACTTAAATTAATAAACATTTGTTCATTATTAGTATAATTATGTCTTTCAGGATATAGACCGAACACAAACAGTTTTGGGTCCAAAATTATTTGTTTAGAAATGATTTTCTCAATTATATTTTTTACTTCAGTCCAAAATAACATAATTTCCCTGCAGTACCACATACAATGTACCAGAGTCCCTTTTTCCTCCACACATTTTGAACAGACATCAAGTATCTCCCCATTGTATTTATTGAGGTCTACAGGAGTTATGTAAACCCGCATTAACCACTTGTATTGAATCATTTTTAAAGCTGTATTAATAGAGCTAGTGTGGGCCAGATTACATGCTATTTGCCAATCTTCCTCTGATAACTCCATTATTATGTC
>JBBPBX010062957.1:0-20673 GCA_038048925.1 Garcialebias charrua
ATATGCTTATATACATGTATATATGTATATTTGTGTGTATGTATATGACATAGATATCAATTATATAAATAATGCAGGGATTGTTAAGTATGACTTCAATATTATTAGTCACAGTTTTTAAATTTATAGTTTTCTTTCATTCAGCTAATTTTAATTTCATCTTAGTCCACCCATCATGAGAGGAGTTTTGTAAATACTATGTCCATCCATCTTTCCTTTATGTGAGATGGATACTTTGGCCAAAAACAAACAATCATGTAATGTTTATTGGTTTACATGTGACAGCAGCTATCATCAAAATGTAGAATTTCCTCTAAATATAAGTATAAATGATCTGTTACAGATGACATGTGAACACGTCCAGAGTCAGGAGATCGCAGGTAGCCAGAAGACCGATCAACTTCCTTTAAACACGAATACCAAGGTACATTTTAGTTCTTGTGTTCCTAAACAGATATACTTGCTACGTGTGGATTCATCAACCTTAATGTTCAATTGTGTGTGTATGGGAGTGTATTGTGGTTTTTATGGACAGTTGTTTGTTAGGACAGTCATACGCTATAAACAATCAGACAATCAATCAGATTACAGCTCATTACTGTCCTGATAAAACACTGTCCTTAAAAACCACAAAACAGTCACACACACAAACACACACAATTTCAGTTGAACATGTTATATTTACATGTATATGTCTATCTGTACAGTATATGTATATGCATATATATACATGTATATGTTTATGCATATATACATCTATATGTTTATGCATATGTACATATATGCATATTCTTGTATATATATACATATATGCATTTACATGTTTAAATGCATTTGCATATACATGTATATATGCACTTACATATACATGTATATATGCACTTACATATACAGTTAGTCCCCGACTTACGAGCGCTCTGACTTACGAGGTCCCGGACTTACGAGCATGTATCTCATAAAAAAAAAATATTATTTTTTTTTTTTTTTTACTTTTTTTACTTTTTTTTAAAATGAATACATGTACAGTACTGGACAGTCACCAAGCACTTAGCCTATCCTAACACAGTTTTTAAAGATGAAGGAATAAGTTGAATTGTCTCCCTTTCACATAAAGGGAGCAAGCTCCCTATGGAGCCTGCAGGGAGGAGGGAGACAATTCAACTGATTCCTTCATCTTTAAAAACTGTGTTAGGATAGGCTAAGTGCTTGGTGACTGTACAGTACTGTACATTTATCTATTTATAAATAAAAAACAATAAAAAATAAAAATACTGTATATACTGTATATTTTTAATAAATAGATAAATGTACAGTACTGTACAGTCACCAAGCACTTAGCCTATCCTAACACAGTTTTTAAAGATGAAGGAGTCAGTTGAATTGTCTCCCTCCTCCCTGCAGGCTCCATAGGGAGCTTGCTCCCTTTATGTGAAAGGGAGACAATTCAACTTATTCCTTCATCTTTAAAAACTGTGTTAGGATAGGCTAAGTGCTTGGTGACTGTCCAGTACTGTACATGTATTCATTTATAAAAAAAAAAAAAAAAAAAAAATTTTTTTTTTTTTACTATGTGTTCCTACTTACGAATTTTTGACATACGAGCGCCCCCTAGTGACGGAACTCACTCGTAAGTCGGGGACTACCTGCACATGTATATATGCACTTATATTTACATGTAATAGGCATTTAAATATAACATGTTCAACTGAAATTGTGTGTATTTGTGTGTGTGTGACTGTTTTGTGGTTTCTAAGGGCAGTGTTTTGTCAGGACAGTAATGAACTGTAATCTGATTGTCTGATTATAGCGTATGGCTGTCCTAACAAACCACTGTCCATTAAAACCACAAAACAGTCACACACACAAACACACACAATTTCAGTTGAACATGTTATATTTACATGTATATGTCTATCTGTACAGTATATGTATATGCATACATGTATAAATATGTATATGCATATGTACATATATGCATATGTACATATATGCATATTCATGTATGTATAGTATACATATATGCATTTACATTTTTATATGCATTTGCATTTACATGTATATATGCACTTACATATTCATGTATATATGCACTTACATATACATGTATATAGGCACTTACATATACATGTAAATAGGCACTTACATATACATGTGTAAGAATTATGAGGAGGTCAATATTAATACTGACCTCTTTACCTTAATTAATTTACTTATTCAGATTGAATAGTAAATTCACGGATTCTGTTCTTTTTCAGTTTACCCAATATCTCTGTGATCTTTATGATGGATAAATAAACAGAGCCATTAAGTGACAATGGACATTGACTTAGTTTGGTATGCCAGGCGACACTACCATTTATTTAAAATAAATCAACTAAATTAACACCATTACACTTGATTGACATGATTTCACTGTAAAGGGGTTAAAGGGGGGGTCAGTTTAATACTGACCTCCTTTTTACCTTAATTAATCTACTTATTCAGATTGAATAGTAAATTCACGGATTCTCTTCTTTTTCAGTTTATTCAATATTTCTGTGATCTTTATGATGGATAAATAAACAGAGCCATTAAGTGACAATGGACACGTTAACTTAGTTTGATATGTCAAAGAGACACTATCATTTATTTAAAATAAATCAACTAAATTAACACCATTACACTTGATTGACATGATTTCACTTTCTTTCAATTCAAATACGTCAGCACACTTAAATTTAACACAACAGACATAAATATTAGATGTTAAGCATATTTAGTCTGTGGGCTCTTTAACTTAAAAATATAGTTTCCAGCTTAGGTTGAGAGGGAAAAGAAATAGGAGGAAAGATTTAAGAAGAAAATTATCCTGAGCATGAGACCAGAGTGACACTTTTCATCCGACTTCTGCTAAAATCCAGGTACGTTTTGTAAACAGCTCCTTTACCTTTTGACGACCGCCCGGTAAGAGGGAAGACACCAGCCTTCAGATGCACAGAGTCCTTTAGTCCCAGCACGTCCAAAACTGGTTTTAGTTTACGTTTCAACGTCTCCTGGCTTCCGCGTTGGTCATCAGAGAATATGTCAGCTTCAGGCCTCTGACTTCAAGATAAACTTATTCCAGGAGGGAATAAACAAAGTTTTTGAGCTCGGCTTGTTCGAAGTAGACTCATAACAGCCTGTTATCAGTCCTTAGCTGAAGACGCCGGTCGTTAGCTCTTGACCACACGTGTCCAGCTCTTGGGAAAGTTCACATCTCTTTTGAAGTTCCCAGCAACTCACTGAAGCGTTTCAGCACAGCTTAGACTAGTACTTAAGGAAGGACCAGTCGAGGAGTTCATTTGTCTTATCAAACCCAAGGTTAACAAGCAGCAGCAGAGGGAGATTTGTTTAGGAACAGACAGAGAAAGCTGGAGCCTTGTTCAATGAAAAACAACTGATTAAACTGTCTTCTTATTTCTAAACAGAACAGTCGGGTCTCTGTGACCCGATATTTCCCTTTAACACAGCAGTGGACACAGTTTAACTCTCACAGAATAACACAGCTTAAAAAGCACACATCATGAAAATGACAAAAGTTATTCTTTTGATCACATTAGAATAAAATCAAAGATAGAAATAGTCTCTTTTGGTGACTATATTTATCAGATTATAGCTAAATGAATGATTATGTAGTAAATGTCTTGCTTTACTGAGTGGTCAGTAAAGGTCATCACTGGACAGTTCAAAAGTACACAGGTGTCTTAAAAGTGGACAAGGTCATGTCCACTACATCACTTTCTTTCAAATTAATACGTCAGCACACTTAAATTTAACACAACAGACTTCAATATTGGATGTTAACATATTTAGTCTGTGGGCTCTTCAGCTTAATTATAGTTTCCAGCTTAGATAGAGAGGGGAAAGAGTAGGAGGAAAGATTTAAGAAGAAATTATCGTGAGCATGATACCAGAGTGACACTTCTCCTCCGACTTCTGCTAAAATCCAGGTACGTTTTGTAAACAGCTCTTTACCTTTTGACGACGGCCCGGTAAGAGGGAAGACCTTGTAGCTTTTCAGATGCACGGGTCCTTGTGGGAACCAGTACAATACCTTCAAGCAGGGTTCTGGTTTACGTTTTCCAACGTCTCCTGGTTTTCGCTTGGTCATCAGAGAATATGTCAGCTTCAGGCCTCTGACTTCAAGATAAACTTATTCCAGGAAGGAATAAACAAAGTTCTTGAGCTTACGCTTGTTCGAAGTGGACCCATAACAACATGTTATCAGTCCCAGCTGGATGACGAGTCCTTAGCGCGTGACTTGTGGTCATTCAGCTCTTTGGAAGGTTCACATCATCTTTCGAAGCTCCCAGAAACTCTGAAGCGTTCTCGCACAGTTAGAACTTAAAAAGCAGGAACAAAGAGAGGAGTGAACTTGCCTTATCAGACCCAAGGTTACAGCCAGAGCAGAGAGAGATTTGTTTAGGGAAAGGCACAGCAAGCTGGAGCCCTTTCATGAAAAACAACGGATTACTGTCCTCTGAGTTTCTAAACAAAACCGTCCGGTCTCTGTGACCCGAGACTGCACCTTTGACACAGCAGTGAACACAGTTTAAACTCTTACAGAATAACACAGCTTAAAAGCACACATCATGAAAATGACAAAAGTTATTCTTTTGATCACATCAGCCTAAAATCAAAGATAGAAATAGTCTCTTTTGGTGACTATATTTATCAGATTACAGCTAAATGAATGATTTTGTAGTAAATGTCTTGCTTTACTGAGAGGTCAGTAAAGGTCATCACTGGACAGTTCAAAAACCTTAGTTTGACCCTGGGTAGGTCCATTACATCTCCCCCCTTTTGGAAGCCATCGCCAGTCCTTGGGGATGGGGTCCAACACGAAAGGAAACCTTGAACTGTCTTTGATCTTGAAGCAATCCAGTAAGTGGAAAAGAAAAATCAAAAATTATAATCCCATAAAGTTTTTGGAAATTCCATACTGTTCGGAGGTAATCCCATTGCGAAAAGCTTTTAATCCTTTGGAAAACAAAGTCTGTTAACTCTTGGAAAACAAAGTCTGTGATCCCTTGGAAAGCAAAGTCTTATAATCCACAGCGGTAATTCCACAGCAGTAATTCCACAACGATTAGTTTTGTTGATTGATCAGCAACAATTGTTTTCATAATCAGCATGTAGAGGGGATCCCTCGATTGACGCAGAGGAGGCGACCCTTGGATGAAGGTTGAAGACCAACGTTGAAGTATCAGGTCCCCACATCGAAGGTTGAAGGCTGGTTGGTTTCCAGTCCGTGCCACTCTGGTTCTATGTGTCATGCAATTATGTGGTTTTAGGTGGGCCTATGATTGGGATTTTACATTAGCCTCACCTATATGCACCTGGTATGTAAGCTATCATGGTTTAGATCAGCTATAACTACCAATTAAGGGGTGGATCATTCATCAAAAGTTAAATATAGGGATCTACGTCTATAAAAGGTTCAGGAGGGCTTCTGTAACGAAGGCCTCTTCTTCCAAACTATTCCTCCATTCATAATTTAAGTTAAATTAACTAAGATAGAAAAGAAAATATAGTTTGGTCTAAATGTCTGTTGTCCTTTAAAACGACGACGTAGGATTTGGTGTTCCCTATAAAATTTAGAAGTCTATGGCGAGACTCATCAAAAATGAATAGATGATCTAGAATAGAAACGATCGAATCGGTTCAATATAGAAATTGTGAGACCAGTGTAGTTTATGGTACCTAAAGTAGCTTTAAACTACATTGACCCTTCATTGACTGAGGTTTAACAAAATGAAACTGCATGTTGGCATAGTTAAATCCATTTAAGTCTTTAACTTATCATTAATAAAAACCTCTTTTGGCTGGGAGTGTTCAAAAACAATACCAAGCTTCAACAACAACAAAAGTAGCAATTAAGCAACTAGAAAACAACGTTCCACCGCTTCAACTCACTCCTGTCGTCAGATTCCAACATGTATCACACAATAAAAACAGGTCTTAGCTTTATAACCGATGTCAATTAAATCCTGCAGATTTAAACGGTTGTTAAGGTTAGTTTTTTGTTGTGGGTTTTTAGACTTAGCGTTTCTAAGTTCTAGTTGGAATGGTTTCTTTTAGCAACTAATATAGTTTAAACTGTTTAGTTTATTTACTATCGTGTGCTTGGACGACCTTAATTTCCCATGAAGTCTGTGAGTTTGCGAGATCTTTGTCGTTTGTGGGGTTATTGAAATCTTTGTCTTTGTCTTGGGCATGACCTAACATCACCCCCCTGAGGTCATGGGGGACCACGAACACAGGTGAGGACGTCCGTCCATGGGCACAAGTTAGGATGCCAATGTTTAGTTTAAGCTGTTTTCGCAGCTGAGAGTAGACAGTACACAGGAACCTTTTAGGTATCGGCCAACGTTTCTTCTTACGTTTACCTCTTTCTGTGTAATTCAGGTGTGTCACAACTGTCGGCGCAGTCGCAGGTGTGTCTGATTGTTCAGACTGCGACGGGTCACTGTTGTTGGTGTGCGAGCCTTTCCCCCCTTTGTCTGAAGAGGGGCTCTTTGAGTCTGTAGAAACTGTGTCATTTCTGATTAGTTCTAGACTCAAATGCTCTTGAACCAAGGTTTCATCGAAAGCTTGGCTGATTGCCGATTTATCTGTCCCAGAGGACAGTACAGCGTCTTCGGTGTGGGATCCGTGGATCTCCACACCTTCTTCTACCTGTGGTAGGTAGTGTTCAGTGAGTGCTGATTGTTTTAGCTCACAGAGGAGGTTCTCATGTTGGGCCCCGGTTGGGTCCAACTGTTGTGTCTCTTCTGCCTCAACTGTATTTGAAGGTTCACTTACCGGGCTTGTGCTCTCGGTTGGGGAGTCATCCATGCCTTCTGCAGTACCATCTGTTAGACAGACACCGTCATGACCTTCAGGATCTTGTTGACTGTCAGCATTTTGTTTGCTGTCAACATATTTATTGTCAACATCTGTGGCATCTGTGTCGATGTTATTGTTGTTAACCGTGAGCTCTGAGTTTTTGTGAAAGATAGTGCTGCACATTGCTCCAGGTAGGTCAATGTTGATAGTGTCATTATCAATGATAACGTCACTCATTGTATCAGGTTGGTCAAGCACTGTAACATTCAAATCTACTAACAAACTACTTACTTCCTCTGTCTCTTCCGAGCATAGAGGTGTTTGGCCATTTTTCTGGGACATTCGTGACACTTTGCATGTCTCGAACTGTTCCGTTCGAGGCGCGGGAGGTGCAGTTCCGAGGCTCGGGGGTTTCTGTTGGGACCACGCATTGTTACATGAGTTTAGGTCCTCATACTTCAATTTCTTTTGAAGTTCACCCACCGGTAGACCTTGGTTTTCACCCACCTGGTTCGTTCGGAACCATTTTGGGTCTCTTAAAGAGTGAACACCTACCTTTTGTGGTTCGTTGCTTGTCTCAGATTCTTCAATCTGAGGTGCTTTAGGAGCGGGGCTCCCTTTAAACCATTGTGAGTCACTGTTCCAGCTGGCACCAACCTTTCGTTGTTTGTCAGTTTTAAAATCTTGTTTATTCTTGCTTGCATTATCCAACCTTTCTAACAACCGACGTATGTTCTCCATCTCCTCTGAGGTCAGAGGGCCTTTGATACGACAGCGTTTATTCTCGCTTTCTATAGGAGAGAGAACCTCTTCTATTTTTAGCGACTGGGATACGACCTTTTGACCTGGGCACACCTCAGAGGGTGTTTTGCTTTGCATGTGAGCCTCAAAAGCAGTTACAGCACCCTGTATAATTTCATCCAAAGATGTTACTTCTAATTGACACCAGGTGTACAATGGCAACTTGAATCTAATATCAGAGATTAGATTATTTCTGAAAACAGATTTGAAAAGCGTCTGCTCTTCAAGTCCCGGTTCCATTATGTCGCCTGCATACGCCTTGAAAATCCTGTCAAAGAAATGCAAAGGATGTTCATCTTTTTCCTGCAAGACATTTCGGGCAGCTAAGTAGTCACCACACAATGAGAGAGATTTTCTCTCTGTGCGAGGTGCAGGGGGAGCAGGTCCTCGGCTTCGGGGTCCCTCTTGGTACCCTGTGATGTATGAGTCTACTAGAGGCACATACTGTATGAGCCTTGGACGCGCACCTTCTTGAACTTCCATCTTTGTTTTGATTTTTGTGAAATCAATAAGACAGTTCGTATTTTAATGTGTGCAAATAAATCTTCACTTTTAAATGTGGCATTGAGTCAATCAAACTAACCAGCTGTGTGGTATAAGTGTTTCACCGTGTAATAAGTATTTCTATTCATAGGTACCTTCTTTCAGGACTTACCCTTAATGAACCTGTAAAAGTTAAATGCAAGCAGTGTTAACTTTAAATATAACTTATTTTTTAACAACAGTTACTAACTAACACAAGCATGATTTTCGTTTTACTTACTCAAAAACTTTTTAAAAGATTTGAAATAACTGCAATATTCACACTAAAATGTTCCCAGGAAGCTGCTCCATCATGCCTTAAAAAGATGTATTGCAGTTTGGCTAAACTGTTTTGCAGTATTTTGACAGTTATCAGGAGTGAAAATAGGATTTCTTGTTAGTTATTTTAAATATTTTTTATTTAAAATAAACTGGAGTTTTTGTATGCTCAACATAACATTACAGATGTTATTCCAAATAAAAATTTGTGATTTTTATTAATTTGTGGTTATTTGACATCCTCAAATTTGTTCTGCTATCTTTGTTTTGATTTTTGTGAAAATCAAGTCAGCAGATGCTTTTTGTTTGTTATTTTAAACTTTTTATTTAAAATAAACTGGAGTGCACAGAATAACTTTAAAAGATGTTGTTTTAAAATAAATGCAGAGGGTTTAGCATCTATTCTGTGTAAATGTTTCTTGTTCTCATACTTTTCCATCCATCAAACATCCTGCCTTCCTGAACCAGACAGATGGATTCTTTACTGACTGAGGTCCATGCTTCATCCATCCATCCATCAAACATCCATCCATCAACCATCCATCCATCAAACATCCATCCATCCCATGACATAATCTCTTTCAGGGAAGACCCTGAATTTTTCTACATGAAAAGGCCAGACCACATTCTGCAGCAATCACAACATTATTGTCATTTGCACTGCATGTGGTACATGTGATGAAACGAGATTATGTACACATGGTCCCAGTTACATCCAACAACAAAATGTAAGAGAAAAACAGTAATGACATCTAGGATATAACTAAAAAAACATCAACTAGAAATACACTAATCACTAATGTAATAGAAAAACATCATTACAAACAGCAGCAGGAACATGAGTCTGTATGAACAGATGGTCACAAATGAACACAGCAACAAGAAAACAGATCAGCATCAGCATGATGTGATATTTTGCAGTGATTATTCTTATTATTTAATTATTCATGAGTCTAACAGCCTCAGGGTAGAAGCTGTTCCTCTGTCTAGTGGTTCTACATTTGATGCTCCTTAACCTCTGTCCTGAGGGGAGTGGGGCAAAGAGTGTGTGTGCTGGGTGAGTGGGGGCCTTCCCCTTTACTGACTGAGGTCCACACTTTATCCAACCATCCATCAAACATCCATCCATCCATCAAACATCCTGCTTTCATGAACCCAGACATATGGATTCTTTACTGACTGAGGTCCACGCTTTATCCATCTATCCATCAAACATCCATCCATCCATCAAACATCCATCCATCCATCATCCATCCATCAAACATCCATCCATCTATCCATCCATCCACCCATCAAACATCCTGCCTTCCTGAACCCAGACAGATGGATTCTTTTCTGACTGAGGTCCATGCTTTATCCATCTATCCATCCATCAAACATCCATCCATCAAACATCCATCCATCTATCCATCCATCAAACATCCATCCATCCATCAAACATCTGGCCTTGCTGAATCCAGACAGATAGATTCTTTGACTGAGGTCCACGCTTTATCCATCCATCCATGCATCCATCCATCCATCCATCATCAAACATCCACACATCCATCCATCAAACATCATCGATCCATCCATCCATCAAACATCCTGCCTTCCTGAACCCTAACAGATGGATTCTTTACTGACTGAGGTCCATGCTTTATCCATCCATCCATGCATCCATCCATCCATCAAACATCCATCCATCCATCATCCATCAAACATCCTACCTTCCTGAACCCAGACATATGGATTCTTTACTGACTGAGGTCCACGCTTTATCCATCCATCCATCCATCAAACATCCATCCATCAAACATCCATCCATCCATCCATCCATCAAACATCCATCCATCCATCAAACATCCTGCCTTGCTGAACCCAGACAGATGGATTCTTTGACTGAGGTCCACGCTTTATCCATCCATCCATGCATCCATCCATCCATCAAACATCCACACATCCATCCATCAAACATCATCGATCCATCCATCCATCAAACATCCTGCCTTCCTGAACCCAAACAGATGGATTCTTTACTGACTGAGGTCCATGCTTTATCCATGCATCCATGCATCCATCCATCCATCAAACATCCATCCATCCATCATCCATCAAACATCCTACCTTCTTGAACCCAGACATATGGATTCTTTACTGACTGAGGTCCACGCTTTATCCATCCATCCATCTATCAAACATCCATCCATCCATCATCAAACATCCATCCATCAAACATCCATCCATCCATCATCCATCCATCAAACATCCATCCATCTATCCATCAAACATCCTGCCTTCCTGAACCCAGACAGATGGATTCTTTACTGACTGAGGTCCACGCTTTATCCATCCATCCATCAAACATCCATCCATCAAACATCCATCCATCCATCCATCAAACATCCTGCCTTGCTGAACTCAGACAGATGGATTCTTTACTGACTGAGGTCCACGCTTTATCCATCCATCTATCCATCCATCCATCAAACATCCTGCCTTCCTGAACCCAGACAGATGGAATCTTTACTGACTGAGGTCCATGCTTTATCCATCCATCCATCCATCCATCCATCAAACATCCATCCATCAACCATCCATCCATCAAACATCCATCCATCCCATGACGTAATCTCTTTCAGGGAAGACCCTGAATTTTTCTACATGATAAAGCCAGACCACATTATATGTACAGTATATGTATATGCATATATATATACATGTATATGCATATGTACATATTTGCATATGTACATATATGCATATTATGTATGTACATATATTTACATGTATATGTCTATCTGTACAGTATATGTATATGCATATATATATATACATGTATATGCATATGTACATATATGCATATGTACATATATGCATATTCATGTATGTACAGTATACATATATGCATTTACATTTTTATATGCATTTGCATTTACATGTATATATGCACTTACATATACATGTATATAGGCACTTACATATACATGTAAATAGGCACTTACATATACATGTAATAGGCATGTAAATATAACATGTTCAACTGAAATTGTGTGTGTGACTGTTTTGTGGTTTCTAAGGACAGTGTTTTGTCAGGACAGTAATGAGCTGTAATCTGATTGTCTGTTTATAGCGTATGACGGTCCTAACAAAACAATGTCCATAAAAACCACAAAACAGTCACACACACAAACGCACACAATTTCAGTTGAAGATGTTATATTTACATGTATATGTCTATCTGTACAGTATATGTATATGCATATATACATGTATATGCATATATGTATATACACTGTATATGAATATGCATATATGATATGCTTATATACATGTATATATGTATATTTGTGTGTATGTATATGACATAGATATCAATTTTATAAATAATGCAGGGATTGTTATGTATGACTTCAATATTATTAGTCACAGTTTTTAAATTTATAGTTTTCTTTCATTCAGCTAATTTTAATTTCATCTTAGTCCACCCATCATGAGAGGAGTTTTGTAAATACTGTGTCCATCCATCTTTCCTTTATGTGAGATGGATACTTTGGCCAAAAACAAACAATCATGTAATGTTTATTGGTTTACATGTGACAGCAGCTATCATCAAAATGTAGAATTTCCTCTAAATATAAGTATAAATGATCTGTTACAGATGACATGTCAACACGTCCAGAGTCAGGAGATCGCAGGTAGCCAGAAGACCGATCTGACCGACTGATGAGCTACGCAAGATGAAGGCAACTGGCCGTGCTATTGAGAGACGTGTAAAATCATCTGGTCTGTCTGTGCATAAGCAGGCATATAAAGAACATCAGAAAGCATACGCCTATTCTCTTAAAGAAGCACGCTCCAAATATTATTCTAACATCATCAACACCTGCCCTGGAAACTCTAAACAGCTCTTCTCCACAATCACTCGTCTGCTTAATCCCATTAAGCAAACTCTTGAGGACTCTGCTCAAAAATGCGACCTGTTTCTTTCATCTTTTAAAACCAAAGTTGACACTATCAGATCTCAGCTCCACAACCTCCCCGTTCTCAGTGTGCCACCCACCCGTCTGCATTCTGGGACCCTAAACAGCTTTGACGAAGTTGTTCAGAGTGAGGTGGAGGCCATCATCAAGAAAATGAAGCCTTCATCCTGCGCCCTGGATCCTTTCCCCTCTTCTCTCATAAAAACCAATCATTCTGCAATAGGCCCACTTATCACTCAAATAATAAATCAGTCTCTACAATCTGGTCATGTTCCACTGCCTCTAAAAACCGCCATCATTAGGCCTCTTCTGAAAAAATCTAATTTGGATCCCGACATTTTTTCTAATTACCGCCCAATTTCACACCTCCCTTTTCTGTCTAAAGTGCTGGAAAAAGCTGTTGCTGCTCAGCTGCAGGATCACCTACAACAACACTCTCTGTATGAGAAGTTCCAGTCTGGATTCAGGGCAGCTCACAGTACAGAGACTGCATTGCTGAGGGTTACCAATGATGTCCTCTTGGCTGCTGACACTGGCTCTCCCTCCATCCTTGTCCTCCTTGACCTCACTGCAGCCTTCGACACTGTGGACCATAGTATCCTCCTCCACCGTCTTCATGTGGAGGTCGGTCTCTGCGACACAGTCCTGGACTGGTTCAAATCTTTCCTCTCCAATAGGCTGGAATGTGTTAGTCTTGGCAACGCCACGTCCCAGACAGTTTGTGTCTCCTGTGGTGTCCCTCAGGGGTCGGTTCTGGGGCCCCTGCTGTTTTCCCTTTACATGCTGCCTTTAGGTCAAATTATTAATCAGTTCAACATTTCTTTTCACTGTTATGCCGACGATACACAGCTTTACATCAGGACTGGAGCATCCTCATCTTCCACCTTGTCATCTCCATCTTCACTCACTGCCCTCTCTGCCTGCCTGGAGGCAATTAGGGCATGGATGAATCAGAACTTTCTTCAATTAAACTGCTCCAAGACTGAGGCCATACTGATTGGCACCCCTCACCAGGTACAAACATCTCCTATAACAACACTTTCCTTTTCTGGACAAGACATCCCCCTCTCCACCTCTGTTACTAATCTTGGAATAAAAATGGACTCCAATCTTACATTTGAAAATCACATTAAGCATCTGTTTAAAACTTGCTTCTTCCATCTTCGAAACATCTCCAGACTTCGCCCATCCCTAACTTTTTCCGATGCTGAGAAGCTCGTCCATGCTTTTGTCTCCTCCAGGCTCGACTACTGCAACTCCCTGTTTATTGGAATCCCTGGCAAAAACCTTCAGAAACTTCAATATATTCAAAACAGTGCAGCAAGGATCTTGTTGAGAGTTCGTAAATTTGAACATATTACGCCCATTCTCCATAACCTTCATTGGCTTCCTGTCGCCTACAGAATTCAGTACAAAACTGCTCTCATTACACATCAATGCTTACATGGAACTTCACCAGATTATCTGAAGGATATTCTTATTCCATACTCATCCACCCGTTCGCTGCGGTCACAGAACAGCAATCTCCTTCACATTCCAAGAACCAAATTAAGGACCATGGGAGACCGGGCTTTCAGTGTGGCTGCCCCCCGCCTGTGGAACTCTCTTCCTGACTGTCTAAGAGCCCCACAGTCTGTGGTTGACTTTAAGAGCGGCTTGAAGACCTTTCTTTTCGACCAAGCATACTCTACCTCCTCATGATTCTACTTTTGATCTTAGCTGATATTGTTATTGATCTTAATTGTTTTATTATTTTCTTCCCATAGGCTCACCACCTGTGGGAGGGGCCAAAGGGGTCGGGTGCATTGTGGAATGGGTGGTGGCCGAGGGCGGGGACCCTGGCGGTCTGATCCTCGGCTACAGAAGCTGGCCATTGGGACATGGAATGTCACCTCTCTGGTGGGGAAGGAGCCTGAGCTAGTGTGTGAGGTTGAGAGGTTCCGGCTAGAAATAGTCGGACTCACCTCAACGCATGGCTCTGGCTCTGGAACCAGTTTCCTTGAGAGGGGTTGGACACTCTTCCACTCTGGAGTTGCCCCTGGTGAGAGGCGCCGAGCAGGAGTGGGCATACTTGTTGCCCCCCATCTTGGTGCCTGTACGTTGGGGTTCACCCCGGTGAACGAGAGGGTAGCCTCCCTTCGCCTACGTGTGGGGGGACGGGCTCTGACTGTTGTTTGTGCCTATGCGCCAAACGGCAGCGCAGATTACCCACCCTTTTTGGAGTCCTTGGAGGGGGTATTGGAGGGTGCGCCTCCTGGGGACTCCCTTGTTCTGCTGGGGGACTTCAACGCTCACGTGGGCAATGACAGTGAGACCTGGAGGGGTGTGGTTGGGAGGAACGGCCCCCCTGATCTGAACCCGAGTGGTGTTCTGTTGTTGGACTTCTGTGCTCATCATGGATTGTCCATAACAAACACCATGTTCAGGCATAAGGGTGTCCATATGTGCTCTTGGTACCAGGAAACCCTAGGTCGCAGCTCGATGATCGACTTTGTTGTCGTCTCATCTGATCTGCGGCCGCATGTCTTGGACACTCGGGTGAAGAGAGGGGCGGAGCTGTCAACTGACCACTACCTGGTGATGAGTTGGCTCCGATGGTGGGGGAGGATGCCGGTCAGACCTGGCAGGCCCAAACGTATTGTGAGGGTCTGCTGGGAACGTCTGGCAGAGTCTCCCGTAAGACGGAGCTTTAACTCCCACCTCCGGGAGAGCTTTGAACACGTTCCGAGGGAGGCGGGGGACATTGAGCCCGAGTGGGCCATGTTCCGCGCCTCTATTGTCGAGGTAGCTTATCGGAGTTGTGGCCGCAAGGTTGTTGGTGCCTGTCGTGGTGGCAACCCTCGAACCCGGTGGTGGACACCGGCGGTGAGGGATGCTGTCAAGCTGAAGAAGGAGTCCTATTGGGCCTTTTTGGCCTGTGGGACCCCGGAAGCAGCAGATAGGTACCGGCAGTCCAAGCGGCATGCGGCTCAGGTGGTTGCTGAGGCAAAAACTCGGGCGTGGGAGAAGTTCGGAGAGGCCATGGAGAATGACTTCCGTATGGCTTCGAGGCGATTATGGTCCACCATCCGACGTCTCGGGGGAAAAGTGGTACGTGACCAACACCATTTATGGTGGGGATGACGTGCTGTTGACCTCAACTCGGGATGTTGTGAGTCGGTGGGCGGAATACTTCGAAGACCTCCTTAACACTAGCTCTACCAGTTTTTGTCAAAATGACAATTCTACCTATGCAACCCATGGGATTGTCAAACTGACAAATTGAATTAGCATTTTTAAAGCCATTGGTATGTATATGAGGCCATTCCAATCTGTTGGCGGGGAGGAGGCCTTGGGGCATATTTATATAGTCAGGTAAATCCAGTGGTGGAGAAAATACTCAAACACTGTACTTAAGTAAAAGTGCAAATAAACAGACAAAAATATACTCTAGTAAAAGTAGAAGTACCATATTAATATTTTTACTTAAGTAAAAGTAAATAAGTACTTGCTTTTAAAAATACTTAAAGTATTAAAGTAAAAGTAATTGCTGAATGTATTACCTAATGCAATGGCCTACAATACCATAAAGTGTGTGATATATATATATATATATATATATATATATATATATATATATATATATATATATATATATATATATATATATATAATATATATATGTGATATATATACATATATATATTATATATATACTATATATATATATATGTATATATATAGATATATATACATGTATATATATATATATATATGTAAATGTATATATATATATGTATATATATATATGTATATATGTATATATATATTTATAAGTATATATATATATATTATATATATACAGGTAGTCCCCGACTTACGAGCGAGTTCCGTTACAACGAGGCGCTCGTAACATGGAAATCTCGTAATTTGGAACGGCCGCCACGTGTCTCGTAAGTCCGGAATTTCGCTCGTAAGTTGGAACGGTTTTGCTAGCGCGACTACAAACACTCGTTTTTCATCGAAAAACCGCTTATGAGTGCATAAAAATGATCGGAAACGTGTGTCCACATGTTTAGCTAACGGACTGTGGTGAAAAAACACAGAAAAACTCAGTATTTTTTGCGTTTTTTCCAAAAATTTGCCAGCTCGTAAGTCCGGATGCTCGTAGGTCAGAGCGCTCGTAAGTCGGGGACTACCTGTATATATATATATATATATATATATATATATATATATATATAAATAGCTTGGTCCGCATTGCCGGCAGTAAGTCAGGCTCGTTTCCGGTAAAAGTTGGACTCCGCCAAGGTTGCCCTTTGTCACCGATTCTGTTCATAACTTTTATGGACAGAATTTCTAGGCGCAGCCAAGGTGTTGAGAGGATTTGTTTTGGTGACCTTAGAATCGCTTCTCTGTTTTTTGCAGATGATGTGGTCCTACTGGCTTCATCAGTTCGTGATTTACAATTTTCACTGGAGCGGTTTGCAGCCGAGTGTGATACGGCCGGGATGAGGATCAGTTCCTCCAAATCCGAGGCCATGGTCTTGAGCCGGAAAAGGGTAGCATGCCCTCTCCGGGTCGGGGAGGAGGTCCTGCCCCAAGTGGAGGAGTTTACGTATCTCGGGATCTTGTTCACGAATGAGGGAAAACTGGAGCGTGAGATCGATAGGCGGATAGGTGCAGTGTCCGTAGTGAAGCGGGCGCTGTACCGGTCTGTCGTGGTGAAGAGAGAGCTGAGTCAAAAGGCAAAGCTCTCAATTTACCGATCGATCTACGTTCCCACCCTCATCTATGGTCATGAGCTTTGGGTTATGACCGAAAGAACAAGATCTCGGATACAAGCGGCTGAAATGAGTTTTCTCCGCAGGGTGTCTGGACTCTCCCTTAGAGATAGGGTGAGAAGCTCAGTCATCCGGGAGGGACTTGGAGTAGAGCCGCTGCTTCTCCACATCGAGAGGAGCCAGTTGAGGTGGCTCGGACATCTGGTTAGGATGCCTCCTGGACGCCTCCCTGGGGAGGTGTTCCGGGCATGTCCCACCGGGAGGAGACCCAGAGGAAGAGCCAGGACGCGCTGGAGGGACTATGTTTCTCGGCTGGCCTGGGAACGCCTTGGGATTCCCCTGGAGGAGCTGCACCAAGTGGCTGGGGAGAGGGAAGTCTGGGCCTCCCTACTTAGGCTGCTACCCCCGCGACCCGACCCCGGATAAGCGGAAGAAGATGGATGGATGGATGGATGGATGGATGGATGGATGTTTTTGCTACTTTTCTATTGTTTATTGTTTAATGTATGTGTTTCATTGGCCTCGAGGCTCAATAAGATTTACCTGACTAAATAAAGGTTGAATGAAAAAAAATAAAAAAATAAAATTCAGTGTAACATTATTTTTGATCAAAGCTTGCCCCCCCCACCTACAGAGCAGTCTCTGGTGAAAACAACTCTCTCTCTCTGTAGAAGCAAGTTGGAAATGCTGTTGGAATGTGTGGTTAATTTGTGGGGGATGTATGTAAATGAATGTTCTTTGTGTCTTTTGTTTTGACCTACTGGAGAAGATTATGCTGGGAGAAGATTCTCAGGAGGGGATGTTTACCCAAAAACAAAGATATCCACCCCCAGGCTCATGGAAGAATTGTCATTTTGACAAACTCATGGCAGTTCTAGTGTTTTTTTTTTCCCTGGGTTTGCTAGTGTTAATCCTACTGGCACGTCTTCCACTGAGGAAGCGGAGCCTGGGGATTTTGGGTCAGGCTCTCCAATCTCTGGTGCTGAGGTCGCCAAGGTGGTTAAAAAGCTCCGTGGTGGCAGGGCTCCGGGGGTGGATGAGATTCGCCCGGAGTTCCTTAGGGCTCTGGATGTTGTAGGGTTGTGTTGGCTTACGCGACTCTGCAATATCGCGTGGACATCGGGGGCAGTTCCCTTGGATTGGCAGACTGGGGTGGTGGTTCCCCTATTCAAAAAGGGGGACCGTAGGGTGTGTTCCAACTATAGGGGGATCACACTCTTAAGCCTCCCTGGTAAGGTCTATTCAGGGGTTCTGGAGAGGAGGGTCCGTCGGATAGTCGAACCTCGGATTCAGGAGGAGCAGTGTGGTTTTCGTCCTGGTCGTGGAACACTAGACCAGCTCTACACCCTCAGCAGGGTCCTGGAGGGTGCGTGGGAGTTTGCCCAACCAGTTTACATGTGCTTTGTGGACTTGGAGAAGGCATTCGACCGCGTCCCTCGGGGGGTTCTGTGGGGGTACTCCGGGAGTATGGGGTACCAGGCCCTTTGATATGGGCTGTTAGGTCCCTGTACGACCGGTGTCAGAGCATGGTCCGCATCGCTGGCAGTAAGTCAGGCTCGTTTCCGGTGAGAGTTGGACTCCGCCAAGGTTGCCCTTTGTCACCGATTCTGTTCATAACTTTTATGGACAGAATTTCTAGGCGCAGCCAAGGTGTTGAGAGGATCCGTTTTGGTGGCCTTAGAATCGCTTCTCTGTTTTTTGCAGATGATGTGGTCCTATTGGCTTCATCAGATCGTGATCTACAGCTTTCGCTGGAGCGGTTTGCAGCTGAATGTGATGCGGCCGGGATGAGGATCAGTTCCTCCAAATCCGAGGCCATGGTCTTGAGCCGGAAAAGGGTAGCATGCCTTCTCCGGGTCGGGGAGGAGGTCCTGCCCCAAGTGGAGGAGTTTAAGTATCTCGGGGTCTTGTTCACGAATGAGGGAAAACTGGAGCGTGAGATCGATAGGCGGATAGGTGCAGCGTCCGCAGTGAAGCGGGCGCTGTACCGGTCTGTCGTGGTGAAGAGAGAGCTGAGTCGAAAGGCAAAGCTCTCAATTTACCGATCGATCTACGTTCCCACCCTCATCTATGGTCATGAGCTTTGGGTTATGACCGAAAGAACAAGATCTCGGATACAAGCGGCTGAAATGAGTTTTCTCCGCAGGGTGTCTGGACTCTCCCTTAGAGATAGGGTGAGAAGCTCAGTCATCCGGGAGGGACTCGGAGTAGAGCCGCTGCTTCTCCACATCGAGAGGAGCCAGTTGAGGTGGCTCGGGCATCTGGTTAGGATGCCTCCTGGACGCCTCCCTGGTGAGGTGTTCCGGGCATGTCCCACCGGGAGGAGACCCAGAGGAAGACCCAGGACACGCTGGAGGGACTATGTTTCTCGGCTGGCCTGGGAACGCCTTGGGATTCCCCCAGAGGAGCTGCTCCAAGTGGCTGGGGAGAGGGAAGTCTGGGCCTCCCTACTTAGGCTGCTACCCCTGCGACCCGACCTCGGATAAGCGGAAGAAAATGGATGGATGGATGGAACACTATATATAAAACATATGTATATATACATATTTATAATAATCTACTGCAAAGTCATGAATAGTATGTGTCTTTTATGCATATGTGTTTGGTTGCTGTGTTCTGTCATGTACTTCGCAGGATTGCAGACGGCGGTTGGGTGTTTGCCTTGTGCTCGTTTTGTGGATTTTTGTTTTGTGGTCTTACTTTCTGTCTTTTCCTTTCTTTCTAAAAAAAAATCATACTGGTGTGAAGAGGATGGCTGTGAGGTGAGAACGGAGGCCATCTATAAAGGGATGGGAAAAAAGAGTATATCTTAAGATATTTGTGTACCGTTTATTTGTTATACTTTATATTTTTGCTATTTTTGGGTGTAACTGGGAACTTGAGTACACAGATTCATTCCACCTCATGTGCCACATCAAAGTCAAAGTCATCTTTATTGTCAGAACTGCAATATGTACAGGACATACACAGGATTGAAATTATGTTTCTCTCAGTCCCTCGGTGCAACAGTAACCATTTAAACACTAAAACACTAAAACATTTAATAAACATAAGCATAAAATAGTAAAAGTGTAACACTGTCCTGAGTTTTTGCATAGTAGTATAAAAGTATGAAAATTTACACCAACACTAAAACTAAAACTAAAACACTAAACATTTAATGAACATAAGCATAAAATGAAATAATAAAAGTGTAATACTGTCCTGAGTTTTTGCATAGTAGTATAAAAAGTATAAAAAGTATATCTATAAAATAAACTGAAGGTTTTAGCATTGACATTTGCAAAGAGTGGCAAAGCAGCATATGAGTTAATGTACACAGTATATGTATGAGGTAGTTGATGTTGGTATAGAGGCAAAGTGGCATATGCAGTAAGCCACATAAGGCACATTGGGCATCCTTAAATAAGGCTGATCAGAGAATACTGTACTGTATATGTATCAGCAGTAGTGTAGATATAAAGTAGTGTAAATGTAAACAGTAGTAATAAATGTAAAAC
>JBBPBX010062958.1:0-12500 GCA_038048925.1 Garcialebias charrua
CGTTGTTGAAGCATTGGATGCTAAGGATTATTGTGCTGCACTTTTCTTAGACCTGTCTAAAGCTTTTGACACTGTGGATCATAACATCCTGTGTCATAAGCTCTCAGAAATCGGTTTCTCAGATCACACCATTGGTTGGTTTTCTAATTATCTTTCCGATCGGAGGCAATGTGTTCAACATAACGGTACTTCTTCCAGTTATTTAACAGTTAAAAATGGTGTACCACAAGGCTCAGTCTTAGGACCAACCCTCTTTACAATCTACATAGGTAATGTAGGTCAGAGCATCCCTGATGCATCCTTACATTTCTATGCTGATGACACGGTTGTTTACTGCCGAGCTAAAACAGTTGCTAAGGCTTTCCAGTTTTTGCAATCCGCTTTTGACATCATCCAGTCAGATTTGTTCCGTCTCAATGATAGATACTATAGTTATATATTGTTGATTTTCTGCTGATTACACACACACAATCCTAGATGAAGAAGTTGTTGAATCGCTGCTCAGTAGAAAACGTTTTGTGTAAGTTTGTGCAAAACTTTTATACAGTTGTTTGTTACAGAAAGAGTTTTAGGACTTAAAGGCCCGGCCTACTCCATCCGAAGCTGAACAGTCGACTCGCGATCACGTGGTTGCAGGACGTTTGTTTTTCCACACACCTTTCGTAGTCCACGAGACACACGGTGCAGAGCTCCTGGGAAACTCCTCCCGCAGCAGTATACGTCACCGCGTGGGTTTCTTCCTGCCAAGGTTTCCACTCCATCCATGCATCCACCTTTTGACCACAAATCTATCATGAAGAAAGCACCACGCTTTTCAGCTGACAGACTCCTCCATACACGATGTCTGCTAGATGTCCATCCAGACGTTTTTGTCCATTTTACTAATTTAGTGTGTTAGACGAGTCGTACAGCTAAATGTTGGGGCACATTTCTGCATTGACGAACGCCCACAAACTTCTGATCAATCACATAATACTTGGTGCATACGTCTGTGAGAAAAAGTTTGGCCCGGGCCTCGTGTCGAGAGGGGGCGGGCGAAGCGGCTCTGAGAACAAAATGATGCAACTACATCAATGAGAACCAAGTTTGCCGCTTCGAATGGAGTATGCAGGGCCCTTTAAGGTCCATCTACATTTAGAGTTGTCTAAATTGTTCTAATTGCTTATTTTTGTAAAGCCCCAAAGTCTTAGTTCCAACTTTGGATGATTGAGATATTTTTTTTTATAAAACAACTAAACAAAACACAAAATTTAAGGACATTTCATTTGACCAATTTTGTTGAACACCTGTGGGATCTGCTTGGACGTGCTGTTCGTTCCAGAGTGGCCAGCACGACCATATTGCCTGACTTGTGATGAATGTTAGTTAAAGCTTGGGAGCAGCATGAGAAGGAGATGCCAGGTTGTTGTGGCTGTGTATGGTTCTTCCACATGCTACTGGCGGCTGTGGCTGAGTGGTTAGAGCAGTCGTCCTCCAATGCGAGAGTTGGGGGTTCAATTCCACCAGCAGGCACATGCCGAAGTGTCCCTGGGCAAGACACTGAACCCCTCATTGCCTCCGATGTGTGTCCCATTGGTGTATGAATGTGATAAAGCACAGATTATTCTTTGTATTGATCTAGTAGAGTGCTGTATGAATGGGTAAATGAGGACACAGATTGTGTTGTAAAGTGCTTTGTGTGTCTTGGTAAGATGAAAATGCACTACAGGTAGTCCCCGATTTACGAGCGCTCTAACATACGAGGTTCCGGACTTACGAGCTGGCGAACGAGCAGTAAATTTGTAAAGAACATACAGAAAATACAGCACTTTTATGTGTTTTTAGATGAAAGTGTGTTAGCTAACCATTTGGAAACAAGTTTCTGAGCATGTTCATGAACTAGTATGAACATTTGTGATGAAAAACGAGTGTTCGTAGTAGCGCTAGCATAAATTTTCCGACTTACGACTGAAAATCCGGACTTACGAGAACACGTGTTCCGACGTACGAGACTTTCATCTTACAAGATACTCGTAGTAACGGAACTCGCTCATAAGTCAGGAACCACCTGTATATAAGTACAGCCCATTTACTGTTTGGTAAAGAAAAAAGTTTACTTGCCTGTGCCTTGTTTCTTCGATCACCTGATCTAGAAAACACCAACAAGGGTCAACAACAGAATAAGCTGTTTTGTAGAAAATATTTGGCAAGATTTATGGGATCATCCCACATTCTCAACTCTGCTGCTCAACCAACAACTGCATTTTCCTAAAAGAAATGTTTGTTTGTTTGTTTGATTTATTCATTTTATAATATGAAATACAACAATCAACATATTCATAATAGAAAAAAAAAGAAAGGTAGCAGATGAAGAATACATCTTATTAAATCTGCTCCTTATTCACCTAATAACAGTTCAAACAATATTTTCTATAATAACAAAATAAGTAAATAACAGTCAATTTTCAATTCACATACTGTATATCAGACATTAAAATAGAATCATTTTTTAACCAGTTTCTTAAATACAAGGAATAATTTGGCTCTTTAACATTTGTCATTAAGTCATTCCATAATCCTTGAATTAAGGTAGATCTTCCCTTCAAACTACTGTAGTTCTAAACTGTGACACCATTTAAGGAGAAATTAAAAGGCTTTCTAACTTTATAAGATTTCTTGCCAAGCAGCATGGTTACGCCCAAAAATGATCAACAAAACACCATTTATTTTACTTTTCTTTTTGTCTAATTTTATAATAGAAATACCTAAAATATTTTCCCAAGGTTCAAAGTTCTTTATTGTTATTCGCATCACATGTGGTACATGAGGTGGAACAAAATTGTGTACACAGGGACCCAGTTACACTCAAAAATAGCAATAATATAAAAAGATATACAGTATAAGGATTTAAGATATATGCTAAACAATAATAATGTAAAATAATAGTGTATTAAAGAGCAGCCTGAATGTGGGTCTGTTTTGAGCAGATGGGTATGAATTAGGGCTGAACGATTTTGGAAAATAATCTAATTGCAATTTTTTTATTATAAATTGCAATTGCGATTTAAAACGCGATTTTTTTAAAACTCTTCTCAAGTATTTTTCAACAAACAGAAGCAATAAATCAATCTGTTTTATAATAAACAATGTCAGATTTATTTAAAGCAGAGATTACAATAAAGCAAACAAATCTATGCCTTTTCTTTTCACCATTTCTATTTTTTCTTGTTTCATAAACATAATAGTAAACAAGTTAAGTGAACTTCCTAACTACTGTCTGAACTTCACATGACAGTTAATAAATGTAAAAAATTAGATATAAAAAAAATAATAACTTACTGCTTTCCAGCCAGTAACATAAAAAATAAAGTGCAAAAAACATACAAGTAAAGAGAATCTGCTTTAACCAACTCGTTATTTTCTGGGAATTCAAACTCGGTGAACACAAAATAAACTAGTATCTGTTCTTATTAAATATTTTAGATGTAAAAAAAAAACAACAACTCACGCACAGCGTCTTGTTTTTTTTTTTATAGCCCTCTTTGGTACCAAACTTTCAGATTTATCAGCTTCTGTCGAGCCTGATGTCATTGTGCAACTGGTTAAAGCACAGTGTTGACTTCTCCCGCTCTCTGCTCTGGTTTGCTCCACTCACTCACACGTCACTTAAACAGGTCATGTGACCAATCAAATTGCAGCCTTCGCGATTAGAAAATCTTGTTTTATCATACAGTATTGTGATTTTATTGCAAATGCAATTAATTGTTCAGCCCTAGAATGAATACAGCAGCTTACAGGCAAGCAATCAGCAGCATGGATAATCAGCAGCACAGTATAGTTAAGCTGAATTGAACATTTGTTTATGATATATTTACAGTTTTTTTCAAGGATTTTCTCTAAAAAAATATAGTACCAAGATGCAGAATGTTTTCTGTCTCTCAGTGAAGGAAAATAATATTTTTCACCTTAATGAACAGGTATTTGTACAAATAAAATCCAACAAAAAGTGTTTTTTAGTGTTGTTTTGCAGCTGCTTTGCACGTCTTAAAATACAAACCAAGTGAATGTGATGAGTTTCGACCACCTGAGGAGCAGAGATCCCTCTGCAGAAAATCCACTCTTCTTTTAGTAATTTCTTGCACTTCAGTGCCTCATCTCAACTCAATTCAGTTCATTTTATTAATATAACACCAAGTCACAGCAGAAGTCATCTCAGGACACTGAACAGAAACATTCATATATATAAAAAGTAAGTTAATAGCATTATTTATCTGAGGAGGCTCAGGACAAGCAGCCGCCCATCTGCTTCGACCGGCTTTGAGAGGAACAGGAAGGACGAACAGATACACAATGGCAGGTCAAGACAGAGATAGAAATATTGTCAAATGAAAGCTAGTCAATTTTAACAATTCATTTAAGAAAATGAAGTCAATTTGTCCTCAGTGTCAGATTAAATCTGATTAAAAATGTTTAAAAACAGCTAACTCCGACTCTTCTTCACTCAGTAAATACTTCAACATTGAATATAGCTATAGTGCACATTGTAGCCACTTCACAATGATGCATTCAATGACTGAAACAAAAATAATCAAATTTCAAGCAGGCCAGGCTTCTAAACCGTTGATTCCAGTCAACAGATGATAAATGGGCACATCCCTTATTTTTTACTAATTAGTCTAAAAATTTCTAACATCTATTAAAAAGAGGTTTCTCTGTGATTGACAGCCAGTCAATTAAGCAATATCCTGCAGTAGTTTCTGGTTGTGTTGTGTTTGCTGTAAAATGTTTACACTGCAGGGGAATAATGCCTGTCCCCATCAAAAGGCTGAGTTGAAGTTCCTCTTTGTGGCAGCTGCTCTTTCTGATTGAAGCTGCTCAGGTTATATGCACCTCCTGACGCCTGCTGCTGTAGGCATCCCGCCCCGTGGCAAACGTAAAACCTGCTGTTTTTGTTGAAGCCGCACGTAGCTAAAGGCTACTAACAGGTGTCAGAGTGCCGGTGTGGGACACCTTGGAGAAAAGCCTGAAGTTATTGTTGGCAGAGGATGGGCATCTTCTGATGTACATGAAATAAACAGTCGCTCTGCTAGGTGTTGCCTGGCAAGAGTAATTGTGATACTGCAAATGAGATGAAAGCTGTGCTTGAGGTTTAGCACTTGTGAAGACACTTCCCAGTGAAAATAAACTGAGAAGGCAACACTGGCTGGCTTTGACAGATATTTGTGGCGAAGAGTAAATTTAGACATTATTTTTTTGTAGTTTTCCAAGATATTTACTTTATTGACATACATAAATTTGTCTTTATCTCAGGGTTTTCAACCTGAGGGGCGGGGGCAGAAGAACACCCCGTGAACCGATCAGAGTCACTGTTCCAGCTGGAACTGATCTGTTGTTTGTTATCATGAAAAACCTGTGTCCTCTCGCACTTTGAAGGAGAGGGAACCTCTTCTAATGTCTGCGAGTGGGATGTGACCTTTTGACCTGTACAAACCTCTGATGGTATCCTAGGTTGTATTTCGGCCTCAAAAACTGACGTAGCATATTGTCTTATCACTTCCATGGAATCTTTTTTGCAATCAACCTTGAAATGAACACATTTCATTTGAAAAGGCATAAGATTCATAATGAAAAGACGTTTAAACTCCATATTTTCCTCTAATCCAGGGACAGTTTTGCCCCCGGAGTAGACCGAGATTAGCCTGTCGTAGAATGACAGGGGACTTTCCCACTTATCCTGACGGACGTTCCGTGCAGCCAAGTAATTAGCATACGATGAGGCAGACTCCCCCACTTTGCGGGAAGCACGGGCAGGAAACCCAAGGCCCCCATCCATCCATCTAGGATACACAGAGCAAGAGGCCCCCTCAGGTGACTCACCTGTTTGAACGTCCATCTTTGTACTGATTTTCTGTGAAAAATCAAGTAAAGCGGGTCTCATATCGCAGCTTGCAAATATGCAAAGTGTATGAGCTGCACAGAAAACATCCAAGATGATAAATGAAATAAAAATCAATGATGTTTATTAATTTGTCGACCTGTGACAAGGTCAAACAAAAACGGCTGTCGTTGTGAGATTTTTGTGAAAATCAAAACAAAAGAAGCCTCATGTGTGTTATTTTAACCTTGCGGTTTAAAACAAAACAGGGACAGAGAGCTAGTTATGCACAGAATTGATGATAAAAGTGTCAGATTTTATCAAAAACAGACATGTCTGTATTAAATCTGCGTAACTGTTCTGCCATCAACATTTGATTTTATGTGAAAATCAAACGAAAAGTGTGCTGTGAGTACAATATTTCAAATTGTACGGATCAAAAACAGCAAATCAGAAAGCCCAGAGCCCTGACGTGACAAAACTCTAGTATCCCCTTTCTCACCAAAATGAAATTATGTGAGGAAAATCGGTTGGACTGTGAAACATTTTAAACTGCGTTCAAAAGAAATAAGGTCGGTCCTCATAAAACCAGCAAAATCGGTGTCACGTGACCTGGTCACATGGCGATCGGCAGTCTCAGAGCAACCGACTCAATCCACCCATTAAAATCTCAAAAACACCGCGTTTAAACAGTCTTTTCAATGACAGTAATGGACAAACAAGCACGGAAACTCGTCTGGGACAAGCAGCAAGTGAAAGTTGACGAGGAGCGGGGGCTTCACCCACTGCGCAAGCGTCAACACTTACAGCGTAATCGACCAATCACAGCGAAGACAGAACTGTAGTTCTAAAACCCAAGTGTTCATGGGAAATTGTGTCTTCCAAACCTAACGCCGCCCACATGCGACGTGCCGTTCGAGCGGTGCGTTCACGGACCTGCGGTCTTTTGAACTCTAGCGAGGAACGGACTTTTCAACGTTCTAAAACAGTCATAAATATCGCAAAACACCGCGGTTAAGCCAGTCTTCGACGATACCACGTGCATAGAACTCAAACAACACAGATAAACTGTCAGAAATGTGTGCAAAAATGAATCTGACAACCAGAGTCTACAGAAACCAACGTTTTTGAACACGACACACAATGGACCAATCACAGCGTTTTAAGCAGCCATCTTGTCTCTCTGTACCGTTTAGCTTAGCCCGACCCAAAGTCCTAGACACACTTTCACAAAATAAACGTATTTTTACACCGCAGAAAATTCTGTTAACGAGCACAACACATCCAAGCTAATTCTCACGCCCCCAGGGGAGGCAGCACGCTAACTGTGTACAACAACGGACTTTACGTCAAACGGAACCGGATCTCGGTCCGGCCCAAAGCGGAGTGGGTTTTCCCGAACCTCGGCAAACACGTTGTAACAGATTAGGTAAAAATGGAGCAGCAAAGAGTGAAACAGACGTTTAACAGTAAATCGCAGATGCAATAAAATGAAGCAGTGGTGACTCGGCGGTCACAAAACGAAAAAATGCATGCAGCCTCGCGACACGTAATGAAACGTCTCACAAAAACAAACATTCATTCATCCGCAGCTCCAAAACCCACGTTCAAAAGTGAAAGAAAAGAATAATTCTAACGGGAAATAATCCAGACAATGCCACGATCAGCAACTCCCGGACACTCCACCAGCCAGAACTATCCTTATAAGCCCAAAACCAGGATGCAAACTATGCCACGACACCGTAACAAAAATAAGCTACACAAAACAACTTAATAAACATTCTAGGAACTCGGACGAGCCACCAATTGTAATAGAATAATGATGTGTAGTAAGGTATTTAAACACTTACTGAGCCACCATTATTGGAGATGCGCAGTTTATGAGCAGAGTTTAACTGCACAAACTGCCACCAATGTGCGAGTTCTTCCTTTTTCCGATACTAAATTGTTTTTACTGTGATTAGACAAGAATGTAATTTCACAGGAGACTTCAATTTATATTGGTCTACCAAAAAAATAGACCTTTTATTGAAACTATCACAAGAATTACATTAAACATTTGTATCGATATTAGCTCTGATTTAATAACTACGTTGACAAGAATTCAAATTAAAACAAACAGACAATTTAAACTTAACTGTTGGCACATTACTTGACAGGTTAAATGCTTATGAAAAATAAGAAATAGGAGGAAGGAGTACTGGAAGCTAAGTTAAGCTAAAGTTGTTACTTTGAACCAGACTGGGTGACACCCTTTTTCCCACACGAGCAGACTGCTGGGCTCCCGTACGCTCAAACACACCACGACTCGTTACCTGTTGACGGTTCGTCTCTTGGAGACCAGAGTGGAGAAGTTTGTGGACACACACGTGGATGGGTTTGTCCAGTGGCTGCCCAGTTGGGACTTCAGCGTGTGTGGCTGATTCACGTTACGAGGAACTCGCCTCCCTCGGCAGGAAACAATGGTCAAGCGCACAGACTGACTTTCAAAATAAAACTTTAGAAAACAAATTCTTCCAGGAGAGTGAAAGGATCACAGTAAGGCTTTACTATGATTCCAGCTGAGACGTGGGTCGTTGATACATGACCGGGCCGTCTCCAGCTTTCCCAGAGGAGAGAGCAGGTAGACAGTTCGTTCTCCTCGAAACTCTAACTTCCAAATAGGAAGTGCCCATTATATGGGAGGCGGGATCTGACCCACCTCCTAAATGACTACTGGCTGAACTAACAAAATAAAAGATGGAAGTTTAATTCCATAGGCAGAAAGTCTCTTGACGGACAACAGGAAAACTGTTTACATAAACAACCAGGTGGCCTGCTTGTGAGCACAGAGAATATTATGTCTAACTTCATAGACAACACAAAAGAAGCTGCAAGTTAAACGTTTACTCTGACCTTGTGCTTTAGATTCAAAGACTTGCTTTTGCAGAAATAAAACCAGCAGAAGGCCAAAGCTCATGAAAGTAGCAGATCATCATTAAAATGACAAAATATACTGTAGATCAATTCTGAATTAACACACATTAAAGAGAAAGTTCAATCTGATTAATTAGTGTCCATTAATTCATAATAATTGTAACAAAATATAGTGTTTACTCGTCTCCTTGAAGGCTTCAAGAAGGTGTAACACTGAGAGTTCCAAAGAGATGCAGAGAGGTGTACTTGAAGGTCAAGCCTAAAATACACGAGGTTAGGTGTATCACTACAGAGGAAATGCATTGAAAATGGTATTAAAAAAACAACATTCTTAATAAATAAATTGTCTAACTGCAAGTTTATAGTCATATAAGATTAACTGTGAACCAGTCTATATGACATCCAAGTCTGACGTTCATATCGACGTACAAATGCGGTCATGGTTAGATGTCCAAACTCCAGCAACATATAGGTAAATGCAATTCCTCAAAACAAATGTGTTTTGTGAAAAACTTATTTTGCAACAATAAATTTGTGAACGTCACCTTAATTTGCTCTTGGATTAAAATAATGTATTAGTACTTTGCAGCGTAAAAAAGTAATGAGTAGCAAAAACAAAAGTACAAGTACATAAACTTTTGAATTAATGTAGAAGTCTTATTGTACTTAGTCTTAGACTTCTTTTATACTTTTGAGTATAAGCCAAGTATACTTCACTATACTATTCTTAATAGTATCTAGTTCATAAAAACTAAACTTCAAGTACACAACCTTATTTTAAAGTATAAAATGAGTATACTCTTAGTACACTTAAATAAACTTATTTTTAGTATATCTCAGATAGGTACCTAAAAAGTATACTTCAAGTCAGATTAGTACACAGCCTTATTTTAAAGTATAAAATAAGTATACTCTTAGTACACTTAAATAAACGTCTTTTTAGTATCTAAAAAAGCTAAGTCTGGTCCTCTGGACATTCAAAAAACAAAACAAACAAAGCAAAAAAACTGTAGAAACGTTTCGTCTTTCGTCCGAAAGACTTCCTCAGTCTGAGCTGCTGTATTCAGCTCAGTCTTATAAATAGCACCCTCTCACAGTGGATCAACCAGTTGGCTGATGACAGCCTGAAACCAGCTGCTCACATGATCAAGGAGGACCATCAGCCTAACGATGGATCGTTAGCACCCTGATGGTTGTTTGCTATTCACAGAGGGCTGAGTGATACTAGCAATAACAGTATTATAAGAGGGGGACAGTTGAACCCGGAGGCCTCCACCCCTGTTTAAAGATGGGCGGTTTCTTTTCACAACGATGGCCTCCTTTACTCCTCTCTCAAACCATTGTTCTTCTCTATCAAGGATGTGAACATCTTCATCCCTGAAAGAGTGACCGCTGGCCTGGAGATGAGTGTAGACGCAGAGTCCTGACCTGATGATGTTGATCTTCTGTGCTGGGCCATCCTTTTGGCCAGTGGCTGTTTAGTTTCCCCGATATAAGACTGATCACAGCCCTCCTGACACTGAACAGCATACACAATATTACTCTGTTTGTGCCGGGGGACTGGATCTTTGGGATGAACCAGTCTTTGCCGTAATGTATTTTGGGGTTTAAAAGCCACTGGGACGTTGTGTTTAGAAAATAAACGTCTCAATGTCTCTGAAACTCCCGCAACATATGGAATGACCACTGGTCTGGGTTCCTTCTTTTCACCTGATGGCTGGCTGGAGTCCTGTTTGGGTTTCTTCTCTGCTTTCAGGAAGGCCCAGTTAGGATATCCACATTTCTCTAGAGCCTGTTTTGTGTGTGATTTCTCCTTCTGTCTGGCTCCTGAGTTAGTGGGGACGCTGTCTGCTCTGTGGTACAGAGTCCTGATGACTCCTAACTTGTGCTCCAGAGGGTGATGGGAGTCGAACTGTAAATACTGGTCTGTGTGGGTGGGTTTGCGGTACACCTCAGTTTGCAAATGTCCTCTATCAGAAACTGAGACCTCACAGTCCAAGAAAGCCAACCTGCCATTTTTTACATCTTCTCGTGTGAACTTTATATATTTATCCACAGAGTTGATGTGATCAGTGAAATGTTGGACTTCCTGAGATTTAATTTTAACCCAGGTGTCGTCAACATACCTGAACCTGACTTGAAGTAATATTTCCGTGTCTACCCTTAAAATCTCTACATCTAAAGAGTGGTGGGGATGAGTGCTGAGCTAGCCAGACAGTCATACATGGGCAGGAGCCCACAGGCATCCATGACAGAAAGTGGAGTCGGGCTCAGAACTGTTAAGTAGGGTGGGTGGGGGGCATGTAGGATGCTTGACAGAAGCAGGGTGTTTACAAATAACAGAAGTTTAACAACTCATTAAAATTCACCAAAATGCAGGAAACTGCATACTTCATTCAATTTTTTTGGTGCAGGACCCCAGACCCACACATACCCCCACCCGCACCCGCCGTCCGGTCCACTTTTTATGTTCCGGCATTTATCAGTTTACAAATTAAGCCCTGAGTACAAGTACAATACATACATAAATAAATAAATAGAGTTGTTAGTTAAAACTTAAATGGAAGTTTAGTAGAATATAAGCATGCAAACCCTGCAGATGATCCAACAATAGTAAAGAACACTAATGATAACATTTTTGAGACACGTGTGGCTGATTTCTGTCAACAGACTCCCTGCCAGAATCGTAGTTTAATAGAGCTGTTTTGTTCAAAAAAATGTCCTGTTTCTTTGTGATGCAGAAGAAACTCTTCAGCATCAAAGTTAAGTCAGGTCCTCTGAACGTTAAAAAAAAAAAAAAAATTATGTTTCGTCTTTCATCCGAAAGGCTTCATCAGTCCGAGGAGCCACAACAATCTCAGCTCCTCTTGATTTTTCAATTCAACTTCAATTCAGTTTGTTGATAAAGCACCAAATCACATCTGAAGTCATATCAGGGCAATGTATATGTGAAACATTCACATATATATAAAGCCTGTTAATAATGGTATTTATCTAAATACTGGGAGTCAACAGATTGCTTTGAGTTTTCACTTCATCGCAGTCTCCCACTTAAGCAAGCACAGAGGTAACAGTGGAAAGGAAAAACTCCCTCAGGAGGAAGAAACCTACAGCAGAACCAGGTTCAGCACATTCTGCTTTTTCCACCTGGATTATTACACATGAATCTTGATATCTTCTGCATCTTCTGCTCAACTGTTATAGAACAGGGCAATAAGAGAGAACGGTGGCAAAAAGAGACAAAACAGGTTTTAATGCTGAAATAAATGTGACATCTGTCTTTTATGGACTGTTGAAAGAAAACCACAAAATCAGACGTTTAATCTGGCTGGTGACGTGTGTTATCAACACACACATCTGGAAAACAAGAGCAAAGGTGGTCCTGGGACCAAAAAAACTATTACTATTGATCACTATTTGAGAACTTTGTGAAATCTGGTGATTTATCACTTTGTTTTGTTTACAAAAGTCAAACTTCAGTATTTATTGTACTAGAACGATGTGATGAATTCCAGCTATTTAAAAAGGGGAATACCTGAACTTCACAATGACACCAAACATTATATGAAGGGATTTCCAGGGTTTAAACAACAGCCGGCAGAGAAAAATGGTCAGTTTTAAAGGAAGGGTTACAAGACAGCAGTTTTTCAAGATGTGCCTGTTAAAGCTTCAGTGTAGCTTTTTTTATAAACATATTTCTTCTCTCTGTCACTATCTTTTGGCAGAGTGA
>JBBPBX010062959.1:0-15351 GCA_038048925.1 Garcialebias charrua
GCAGTCTTTAAACATGCATCATTAAAGACCAGAAACAAGACAGAAGACAACTTTCATAGAAGTCCAGCTGAATAATCAAGGTAATTCATGATCACTTAATGCTGTAAAAAGTGTCTCATGCCTGGACATCTTGCTGTTCATATCGAGCCAGTGTGTGAATTCATCTCAAAGTACCACATCTCAACTACACACACTCACTTTTTCACATTGATCTAACAACTGTTCCCTGTTACAGAATATGTAATATAACGTTAAAAGAATTAAAGTTGTGAAAATCTTATAATTTAGGAAAATATATTTCTACTGTATTGCTCACATCTACCCTCTCTATTTGTTTGTGTTTATTTAGTGTTGTTGAATTTTGGTGTAAGACTTGATTTAGAGCCTTTTATTGCAATAATAAAACATCCATCCATCCATTTTCTTCCGCTTATCCGGGGTCGGGTCGCGGGGGTAGCAGCCTAAGTAGGGAGGCCCAGACTTCCCTCTCCCCAGCCACTTGGAGCAGCTCCTCTGGGGGAATCCCAAGGCGTTCCCAGGCCAGCCGAGAAACATAGTCCCTCCAGCGTATCCTGGGTCTTCCTCTGGGTCTCCTCCCGTGGGACATGCCCGGAACACCTCACCAGGGAGGCGTCCAGGAGGCATCCTAACCAGATGCCCGAGCCACCTCAACTGGCTCCTCTCGATGTGGAGAAGCAGCGGCTCTACTCCGAGTCCCTCCCGGATGACTGAGCTTCTCACCCTATCTCTAAGGGAGAGTCCAGACACCCTGCGGAGAAAACTCATTTCAGCCGCTTGTATCCGAGATCTTGTTCTTTCGGTCACAACCCAAAGCTCATGACCATAGATGAGGGTGGGAACGTAGATCGATCGGTAAATTGAGAGCTTTGCCTTTTGACTCAGCTCTCTCTTCACCACGACAGACCGGTACAGCGCCCGCTTCACTGCGGATGCTGCACCTATCCGCCTATCGATCTCACGCTCCAGTTTTCCCTCATTCGTGAACAAGACCCCGAGATAATAATAAAACATGTTTTGCAAAAAGACTTTAAAGGATAGTTGTACCTTATTAAAGTAGAGAAAAAAAACAGTTGTTTTTATTGTCTAGTTCCCAGTATTAGACTATGAACATGAAAATCTTTGACCTTCAGGGCAGGGCCTAATGGTACATTTAGGCTGACTTGGGGGAGGGCCCCTTTACAAAGGTTTGCCTGGGGCCCCAAAATGTCTAAGTCCGCCACTGATGTTGCTGGATATTGTATAGGAAATTATATGCTGTGTGGTTTCAATCTGCCACACTGTTAAACCTGTGTCACGAGGTGCTAAGAGAGTTTATCCCCGGGGTGAATGTGCACGGCAGGATCACTGCAGGTTGCAGAAAACAGAAGATCAACTCACCGCTCACTGGCTGGCAAGGAATTTTTCAGGTCACTAGCATTGACGGATCAGGAGGAAAGTGCGATGATAGAAAAGGGGCAGAAAGAAATAGAGTGCGTCTAAGAGACAAACAAGAGGGGGTGGGGTGGAAACTGAGAGCAATGTAATGCCATGCACATCGAATTCCCCTTAATATGATTTTGTGTTCTGTGTCTATTCAAGTCAGCTCTGATTTGGCTGTGTGTATAATCGCATCAGAGCAGGGATTTGCTCTGGCTTTTTCTCCACAGTTGTGTCCCCCCCCCCCCCATTGGGGGTTGGCATTAGTCTTTATGACACAAATCCCCTCTGATAAATTAAAAACGATTGATTCAGAGTCAAAGATGGAAACTGCGATGCGGTGTATACACCAGCCAGGCGTCCCTGACCCGCGTCAGCGCGCAAGCCTCGCGTTCAAAGTCCGTCAAGCGCTGTCGCCGGAGACGACGTGTGAGCGCGGCAAGCGTGTACGCTTGCGGGCAATGCGAGGCGAAAGACGGGCTTACGACGTTGGTTTCCTGACACTTTGAAAGAACGTGAGAAGACGGCCGATACTGCACGTGCGAACCTCAAAGCCATCCGTGTGCATTTAATGCTCGAAGCTGCAGGTCTTGCCAGCATCAACAAAAAAAAAAAATAAGTGTGAAATTCTGGACAGGAAACGTGTGAAAATGCACCACGAACACGAAGTGAACTGCAAATACTTACATTAGCTCGATTACGAACACGGTGGCTTAATTAAGTGAGCACATGAGAGTCTACTTTGTCGTACCTTCACTTGTTCCTGCTAAAACAGACACAGTGTTTCTGACGCGCAGACGCCCTCGTCGTGGGCTCTGGCTCTCCCAATTAAGCAGAGGAGTGTTGCGGAGCATCGGTGTCGGGGGATTCTGCTTTCTTCTCCTCTGTCAGGACCCATCACAAAGGCTCCTCATTAGTGTCAACCTCAGCTGTGCCACCACTTTCTCCTTCCCTTTCCCCTTTCCACTGTCTCACCCGACATCTCCATCTCTCCATCTCTCCCCTGTTTGACTTATTCACATTTTATTGATCGCCGAACGAGTCTACTGAAAGCCGACGGCCCTCTTGTTTCTCCTGTTGCATCCGCCATCGTTCAGTCAGCACCTCTCGTGCAGACGTCGGAACGTCGTGCACCCCTCCGTGCCAACAACAGGTGTGTTTTCTCAGTGCAGTAATGACGATTTGAAACAACAACAAAAAGAAAGAAAGAAAGAAAGAGGCTATAAAGTTCGTCTCATCATTAGACCAGCAGAAGGAGGATGGAAGTTGAGTTGTGACTCGACGTGTGGCATCACAGGCGCATAATGATGTTAGTGATCAACGTGCTGCGCGCACGGCGGCGGCAGCTACATGTAAACAAGGCGACAGGGGAGTTGGCGTGGAAGCGCAGAGTTCAGAGATCACGAGACGCCGGCGGAGGACGAGACGTGGAGCAAAGGCAACGAGATAAAACAGCTGATTGTTGTTTGTTTGTTGGTTCTTTCTTTCGCTCGTTTCTCCCTTGAGCAACAGTTCCCGCTACCCCTTCACCCCCCGCTGCTACCGCGCTCCTCCATCCCATTATCCTCCCTGCAGCCCAACTCCTTCTTTTATTCCGTTTCTCTCTGATTTCACCCTGTAATGAAGAAATTGAGCTTTTGATTTCAAGGAAGGGTTATGGAGTAGCGTGTGGGGATGCAGGATCAGAATCCTCCACTCCCCAAGAGTCCCAGAGTGCACCTCCACATCGCCAGAGTGCACCTCCACATCGCCAGAGTGCACCTCCACATCGCCAGAGTGCACCTCCACATCGCCAGAGTGCACCTCCACATCGCTCTGACTCCTTTTCTGCACACTTTGCTATCAAAGACATGATAATTAGGCTGAACAGAAGTTCATCTGGCTTCCATTATTTCTCTTTAATTAATAGTGTATAATAAGGACATAGAGCTACTCCCGTGCACTTTGTGGCTTATGTGTGTGTATGTGTGTGAACTGTGCACGCAGATCTTTTAGAGCACACACAACTTTAAAACCCTGAGACGCCACACAGATAAAAGGCGCCAAGTGTCAAAAGCTCGCAAACTTTTTCACTCCTTTCTCCTTGCCTCCTCCCCCCCCCCCAACACTCTTTCTTCTTCTCCCTTCTCCATCCCTCTCCTTTTCCTCTCCTCCTCTCCTCCCCCTGTGCAGCAGCTCCCTCCTCGATGCGTTCACGGAGGCCTAATGAGGACATTTTCTGTCACGCTCCTCCATCACACGCGCAGCTGCCAGCTTATAAGTCGCAGGTATCTGAGACTCCGCTCCCCCCCCCCTTATTCTCCCAGAGATGAAAAACAGCAAATAAATAAATAAACAAATAAAAAGCACATTTAATGCGGGCGCAGTGATGTGAAGAAGAAGAGGAGGAAGGTGGGGGGATATAAGAGAGAAGACTTAAAAGGAGACACAGTAGGAACAGAGCAGGGTTGAATCCACTAATCTCCCAGGATGCATAAAGTGAACATGCCAACCACCTTCGGCTCTGAGAGAAACTATTGGTTTGTGATAAATAGGATTTAAGTTGGGGTGACAGCTCTTCTGTGTGTGCACGCGTGCTCAAATGTTAGTGTATGTTTGTCTACTTCTTCTTGTGCCTATAAGCACGTTCAAATGATACGCAGCGGCGGCGGCGGCGGGCATTCTTCCAGCGGGCCCCGGATGCTTTGCTGTGACTTATCTCTCAGAAACAAAGATGGATGTGTCAGCGCGCTTATTAAAACGTGCTTTTAGCCCCGGCCGCCACTCTTCAGAAAGAAATCGCTTTCCTGGCGGAGATTGACAGAACAGGAAGGAGAAAAACAACCTCCTCGTTCAGGCCCAACATCTCGGACACGATTGCTCCCTTTAAGCTGGTTGTTCCTACTGAAGATTTTTAATTGTTGTTTGCTTCTTCTCTTTTTTTTTCTTCTTTTTTTTGTGCACGCAGCTCCATATTCACCAGCAGCCAGGCGGCCATGACTGCAATCTTTAATTACCTTCGGTACTTGTCCCCTCATTTCAAACAGCTGCATGATTAAATGCACTGTTGTTGTTTTTTCTCGTCTGTGTCCTCAAAAAAAAAAAAAAAACCCCAGTTAAGTCAACAATTTTCTTGTTTGTTCAACTGTTGAGCTTTTATTCTTAAAGCCACAGTGCACAAACCAACAAAGACTTCCACTCTTGTATGGTGGCAGAGCAGCAGCGCGGCGTTTTTTGTTCAACGCAGCCCGCTCAGATTCAATCCAGCTTTGCCTCTATCACATTATCGCAAAGACGCGATGGTGTCAGCTTACAGGGGGGAATGAAAAGATTGTTGTTGACAAATCATTGCTGACAAGAGTCGCTGAAGAGATCCCTCCAGCTTCACACAGGATTAGCCGTGTGCCATCTTCAAGACAAACACAGTGGCCCATGTGTTGCTATTTCCATCAGGGATGGAGACAAAGGCAAGAGAGTGGTGGTGGTGTGTGTGGGGAGAGGAAGGCTTGTCTTAAGTCTTTGGCGAGATGATGGGCTTTCTTCATTCGGTATTAGCAGATTAGGCATGTTTTATGAGCCAATCTCTGCGGATGATGTGCTGCGTGCCTGTAAACGCAGGAGCACGGCAGAACAACAAAGGCGCACGGTTCACTTTTGGATTTATAATTAAAGCAAAAACAATATGGAGCGGGGAAATGTTGTCATCTGTTGAGATGCCGCCTCACAGCGATTTATCTGTTTCAGCTTCATCCTCTGAGGAGACTGTCAGCCGAGCTTGTACTGCGTTTGATCTTAAATAGATACTTTATTCATGGACTGCGCGATTTAGCTGCCACTTGGACAACTGTGGCTGTCAGGCCAGTCCTTCTGCAGACGTTTAAAGCAAAAGAAAGGAAAGCACAACAATTTGTTTGTCCAAACTAACTTCTTCTCCGTAAAATGGCAATTGCCCGCTAGCGACAATAAAGCTGCACTTTCAGTCACGCGACAGTAATTCTTCGCTTTCTTTGTCCCCGTTTTCCGCATTCGCTCTGATGTCTTTCCAGAGCAATCGAGGTAATCTCAGGCAAAAACAGGGTGGAAAGGAGAGAACAGGCAGCGAGCGTCTGCCAGCACATGAGATCAGAGCTTATAAAAGTGCTGCTGAAACTCACTCTTTTTGGCCACAAACAGCCAAAGACTTGCGTTGATGCTTTGGCTTTAGTGCTTAATGAAACACAAAGACATCTCCCAGAGTGGAAGTCCTGCAAACAACATTATCTGAACAAAAATGTTCAGCATTTCATATTCAAAGCTTTGCAGTTCTTGAAGGAACATGTCAGCCAACCCCATGTTTCTTGACCGGAAACGAGTGGAACGTTGCCTCCAGGTCAGAGAGGTGTTTGCCTCAGGTGGAGGAGCTTCAGTATCTGCGTGTCTTGTTCACGCGTGATGGTAGGACGGAATGAGAGATTAATTGACGGATTGAAGCCTCGTCCTCAGTATCAAGGACGTGGCATTGATGCAGACGGTCTTGGTGAAGAAAGATGAGTCGACTGGTCTGCCTGCATTCCAGCTGTCACGTATGACCATGAGGTTTGGATCATGACCAAAAGAAGGAGATCTCAGGTAAAAGTGACAGAAATTAGCTTTCTTCTTAAGGTGGTCGGTTTCAGTCTTAGACGTGGGGTAAGGAGTTCTGTCATCTGGGGGGAGCTCAGAGTCGAGCCGCTGCTCCTTCGCATTTAAAAGAGTCAGGTGAGGTGGTTCAGGATAAGGATGCCTCTTGGACACCTCCCTTCGGAGGTTTTTCCAGGCACATCCTGGTAAGAGGGTCCGAGGAAGACCCAGAACTCACTGGAAGGACTGTGTATCTTCTCTGGCCCATAAACGCCTCAGGGTCCCATGGGAGGAGTTGGAGAGTGTCGTTGAGAAGAGGGATGTCTGGATTTCTCTCCTGGACCTGTTGTCGCATGAAAAGACTAGGAATAAACTGTAGAAGATGGAAATGGAGATATCAACCACCTTTATGGTCATAATGTTTCCATTCTTAGATAGAGAACTTTACTAATTGGCTTTTCTATGTATGTGAATGTTTCTGTTCAGTGCCTTGAAACAACTTTGCTGTGAATTGACGCTATATGAATAAGCCGAATTGCAGTGAATGTTAATCTAAGATTATCTTACAGTGAGAAGGAATGGAGGTTGAGTGGTTTTGGTCAAATGTTATAATTGATGTGTGATGTTGTGCATTATTACAAAACGTTAATGTCAATTTAAGACAACAGTGTCGACCAGAGTGCTTTACAGGCTAGTTAAAACACGGCATCAACAGGCAAATTCAGCAAAATCACTCACAAAAACAACAAAACGGACTAAAAAAAACAAAGAACTTTGTAACATAAATATCTGATGAAACTCAAACTGAACTCGAATTAACAGCCAGTGTAAAGAATTTAAAAGAGTAGATCCTGCAGTATGAATAGCAAGAGGCAGGTTGATCCAGAGTCTGAAGGCAGAAACTAGATCCCCCCCTGTGTTTTAATTTATCTCTCAGCTACATTTGGAGCATCTGGCTGAAGGATCTCAGTGTCCTCTTTGGTTTTTAGAAATCAAGTTCAATTAGATATTTGAGATACAGTAGACATATTTGGGTACTATGACATTTAAAACCTTAAAAGGGAGTTTTTTTTAAATCAACATGAAAATGAACAGTGTTAATCTGGGATGATGTGGTCATGCCTTCTGGTACCGGTTCAAAGATGTGCAGCAGCGTTCTGGACAGCCTGCAGGTGATGGATAGACCAAGGCCAAAATGTAGATAATTGCAGTTGTTCGATCTAGTGTCAATGAAGGCACGGACAAGAGTTTTGAGTCTTTAGGAGGAACTTAAAGCTCCACTGACATCATCTTTTAACTTTCCATAAAATGGCACAACATATATATATATTAAGATTGACCTCTGATCGTTTTTGCTAAAACAATGTTAAATTAATTAAAATTCCTCTCAAAAACAGTTTAAAATTAGCGCCTTTTTTTTCACATGATAAATACGGGGTTTCCCGTCGCGCGATTATGACGTCAGACACAGACGAAGATGCAAACGCATCCGTCCGATTTAGCCATTTAAAACTTTATGTTTTAGCGGTTTGTCTTCAGAGAAGCCAAAGTTATTTCGAGTAAACAGCAGGTTATAATTTTTTTTCAGTTCTTGGCATAAACCAACACAGACATGTTCCTGTTTTTAGTGTTTTACATGCTTTATATTAGTAGCTGTATTATGATGCGAAGCCACGGAGCTCCCAGGCGGGAGCTGAAACAGCTGCCGTAATCAGAGCGCCCAACCCGGCATGAAAAAGAAAAACACACCGCTGGCTGAAGCCCTGAGCTCGATGGAATGTCCGGCGTAAAACTAACTTGACCGCGGTTTAATGTGACGCAGATGTGTTTATATAGCTCTGCAAACATTGAACGTTGTTGTCTTGCGGTGTTGAGTGTAAAATATTTCCGTGACACAACGCACATGTTACGATGAAAAGTCGGCTAGCTGCTAGCATGCACTCACCAGTGTTGTCCGATCTTGCGACAGGAACAAGCGTCCAGCTCCATGTAAACAATCCATCTTGCGACAGAAACAAGCGTCCAGCTCCATGTAAACAATCCATCTTGCGACAGGAACAAGCGTCCAGCTCCATGTAAACAATCCATCTTGCGACAGAAACAAGCGTCCAGCTCCATGTAAACAATCCATCTTGCGACAGAAACAAGCGTCCAGCTCCATGTAAACAATCCATCTTGCGACAGAAACAAGCGTCCAGCTCCATGTAAACAATCCATCTTGCGACAGGAACAAGCGTCCAGCTCCATGTAAACAATCCATCTTGCAACAGGAACAAGCGTCCAGCTCCATGTAAACAATCCATCTTGCAACAGAAACAAGCGTCCAGCTCCATGTAAACAATCCATCTTGCAACAGGAACAAGCGTCCAGCTCCATGTAAACAATCCATCTTGCGACAGAAACAAGCGTCCAGCTCCATGTAAACAATCCATCTTGCGACAGAAACAAGCGTCCAGCTCCATGTAAACAATCCATCTTGCAACAGGAACAAGCGTCCAGCTCCATGTAAACAATCCATCTTGCAACAGAAACAAGCGTCCAGCTCCATGTAAACAATCCATCTTGCAACAGAAACAAGCGTCCAGCTCCATGTAAACAATCCATCTTGCAACAGGAACAAGCGTCCAGCTCCATGTAAACAATCCATCTTGCGACAGAAACAAGCGTCCAGCTCCATGTAAACAATCCATCTTGCGACAGGAACAAGCGTCCAGCTCCATGTAAACAATCCATCTTGCGACAGAAACAAGCGTCCAGCTCCATGTAAACAATCCATCTTGCAACAGGAACAAGCGTCCAGCTCCATGTAAACAATCCATCTTGCAACAGGAACAAGCGTCCAGCTCCATGTAAACAATCCATCTTGCGACAGAAACAAGCGTCCAGCTCCATGTAAACAATCCATCTTGCGACAGAAACAAGCGTCCAGCTCCATGTAAACAATCCATCTTGCAACAGGAACAAGCGTCCAGCTCCATGTAAACAATCCATCTTGCAACAGAAACAAGCGTCCAGCTCCATGTAAACAATCCATCTTGCAACAGGAACAAGCGTCCAGCTCCATGTAAACAATCCATCTTGCGACAGAAACAAGCGTCCAGCTCCATGTAAACAATCCATCTTGCGACAGGAACAAGCGTCCAGCTCCATGTAAACAATCCATCTTGCGACAGAAACAAGCGTCCAGCTCCATGTAAACAATCCATCTTGCGACAGGAACAAGCGTCCAGCTCCATGTAAACAATCCATCTTGCAACAGGAACAAGCGTCCAGCTCCATGTAAACAATCCATCTTGCGACAGAAACAAGCGTCCAGCTCCATGTAAACAATCCATCTTGCGACAGAAACAAGCGTCCAGCTCCATGAAAACAATCCATAAACAAACGACCCGCTCTTTCAAAACGATGCCAAAACAAACCCAACAGAGTACTCAGTCAGCCCCTCACGCTTGTAGCTGCCTGCAAACTATGAACTGGATTTCCTGAATGTGAGGCGGGTCTTGTTACTCTGGGTTCATGAGACACGCCTCCGTTCAGGAAATCCATTCCATAGTTTGAAGCCAACGTGCATCATGGGTTGGATCGATACGTAAACAAGGCTGGTATCGGTATGTGCCATGAGCATGGTTCCGCTTCTGCTCGGAGGGCGGGCCAGGGTCCATCTTACACGGGCACGGGCCGTGTGTAGAACCGCCACAGACTTTGGCTTCTCTGAAGACAAACCGCTAAAATATAAAGTTTTAAATGGCTAAATTGGACGGATGCGTTTGCATCTTCGTCCATTGTATCAATGTGCGCAGTTGAGGCGATTCTGTGTGTGACGTCATAATCGCGCGACGGGAAAAACCGTATTTATCATGTAAAAAAAAAGGCGCTAATTTTAAACAGTTTTTGAGAGGAATTTTAATTAATTTAACATTGTTTTAGCAAAAACGATCAGAGGTCAATCTTAATATATATATATATGTTGTGCCATTTTATGGAAAGTTAAAAGATGATGTCAGTGGAGCTTTAAGATTTAATTTTGACAATTTGATGTAACTGATCAAAAAATGGATCATGAACTGAAGTTGCTTCATTCTCAGTTTCAAAGTTCTGTGTTCAGTGCTGCTCCAGAAACTGCTGTCACAAAATTATAATAATAAAAATCAGAATCAATATTTTTAAATGATTGCCCAGCTAGAAGTCAACAAGTTAAAAATTCAACAATAAAACAAAAACAAACGGCATCAGAAAAAAAAAAAAGATGATTGATGAAAATGCAACAATAAATTCTACAAACAATCAAAATGTTGCATGGACTGATAAATACAACTCGTTTCAAATATGCTTAAATTGGTGAAACATTCAGTGTACATATCTTTTTTATTTTTTATTTTTTTATTTACAGGTTTTGATGTCATCACTGGAGACCAGCGCAGCTCATCTCAGCACTCCAACAATCTGTTTCTCTGATGTAAATTTAAAAATTATTTCCAACATTTAAAGACCTCTAAGCATCTTATCCCATAGAGCTAGAGTAAAAACGTAACATCTGGATACCAGAACAAAGAAAAAGCTCTGAAAATATACGTGTGGGAAACTGTGTTCAGAAAGTGAAAGGCTTAACTCACATGGCAGCAGTGGTCTGCAGCTCACACTGACAATTACTTTGTACATGATGGGTTGGTTCAATAATGCTCGACTTATTTGGTCAGGACTATTTGCTTGTACCATCGGCCTTGACAGAACGGTAGGTGCACCTTTATATGCGCTGTCACTCACTCACATGCCTCAGTGCGTCTGTTCTCATGAGGATCTTTATTTTCCATGTTTTCACTTGACATAACAGCAGCAATAACTTTACCGAGATCATCCTGTTCTCACTTGAACTCAACACTATGGTTACTTAAATCTCCTTCACACAAAAGAACAAGAAGGCACCGTTACACGGGTCGAAACAATCAGATTGACACTCAGGATGAGTACAATAAAAAGGTACGTGGCAATAAATTCTGCCTCAAATACCTCTGCAGTATTACCACCTGGATATAAAGTCGCTGAATGAGCAGCAGGCTATTCTATTTGTCCAGGGCTCTGCAACCTTTGCAATAAAAAGAGCCATTTTTGCCACTTTGCTCACTAATTATGATGTCCATAGCCACAAAACCTGCTACAACTGGTCAACTGGTGGCTCATGGGCCACTACAAGTTTGTTGGAGATGGCTTTTCCAACCAGTGGGCGTGATATTAATGTCTAGCTATTATTAACATTTATTGCATTTTTACATTTTAATACAAAAGAAAAGATCAGATTCATGTAAAGAAAGGAAAAAATGTGATTTTTAGCAATTTTATAAGAATTTAAACGTTGAACTCTGCAGACCGATGTGAGTTCTCTTAATTGTTACAGAACAAATTTTCCTACTTAAAGAATAAAGTTAATTAGAGTATAAATTTAGTTGGATAGCCATTTACATTTTTTAAGAAAAATACTTTCATTTGCTTTGACTTTGTTTTTTGTTTTTTATTCTTTGAGTCATCAAATATTCCTTCACAGCAACTTGTCTTAAAGACATTCCAAAACGTTCCGGTGGTTTTGAGAGAAAGACGCTGAGAGACAAGAAGTTGACTTAAAGTGGCTAACAAGATGCTAGCATGATGTAGTCCACATGTTTTACGTCGTGTATTTGTACTATTCTTCACATATTTGAAAATGACAGGAAATCTGCTGAAACCAGCCATTTTATTGTTGTTAATAATTTAAATAAAATTCAGCTTTATTTTAGTTTTGGTCAAAGCCTGAAAGAGCCGCTGCAGAGGGACCACAGAGCCGCATGCGGCCCCAGAGCTGCAGCTTGCAGATCCCTTGTCTTATGCTGTCCTGAATGTTATACCGCTAAATCAAAAGTCAAAGTCAAAGTCAACTTTATTGTCAGATCTGCAATATGTACAGTGCAGGACATACACAGGACCGAAATTGCGTTTCTCTCAGTCCCTCGGTGCAACAGTAAACATCTAAACATTGAAACACTGAAACATATAATAATAGACATAAGCATAAAATAGTAAAACTAACACTGTCCTGAGTTTTTTGCATAGTGGTATAAGAGTATGAAAATTTACACCAACTCTAAAACTAAAACATTAAACATTTAATGAACATAATATTGTCCTGAGTTTTTGCATACTAGTATAAAAAAAAGAGTATAAAAAGTATAACTAAAATAAACTAAAGGTTTCTAGCATTGACATTTGCAAATAATTTAAATAATGTCACTACCAAATTTGCATACCGTACTTCCGCCTTAAAAGTTGCGCCGCCGTACACGTCGCATCAGTCCAATTATGTCCAATAAAGTGGAAAAATCCATAAATGTGTCGTACCTCCGTATAAGTCGCATCTATTATGCATCACCGCTGATGCATCGTGTATGTTACCTGTCAGCGGTGACAACCTAGAAATGTGGGCTGGTGTTTTGCCAAAAATGGATTGGCTGCGAAATGGCCACAGGACGGTAGGACTTTAACAAGATTAACACTTAAAAACAATTATTTGTTTGCTGAAAATTATACCAAAGATGTGTCTGAGCTTAACTTTTCCTTAATAAATGCATGTACCGGTCAAATCAGCTGGATTTTAAAAATAGTTTTGCTACGTGCAAAATGTGCACTCGCAGCGGGTGGGAAAGCTGCATTTCTTTAAAATTTAACAAGATAAACACCTAAAAATATATATTTGTTTGCTGACATTATAGTAAAGGTGTATCTGAGCTGAACTTTTCCTTAATAAATGCCCGTAATGGTCAAATCAGCTGAATTTAAGTTGTTTCGCTTTGACTGTCTTCCAAACGTACGCGCGCTGCGAAAACCTTCATGTCTTTAAAATTTAACAAGATAAACACCTTAAAAATATATTTGTTTGCTGACATTATAGTAAAAGTGTGTCTCAGCTGAACTATTCTTAATAAATGCACTTTGACGGTTAAAACATGGCAAAATGAAGCCGACGAAATAAATTATAAATAAATCTAATTTTAGCTCAAACATCTCCTAAAGCATATCAGTTGTAAATGTCCATCCAGTGATTACTTTCTGTAAGTTTCATCAAAATCTTTCCTGTGGTTCATGAGATATTTTGCTAACAGTCAAACACTGAGGTAACAGTAGTTCAGAGCTCCAGAGAGCAGGAGGCCGTGCTGCGACAGAGTGAGTCCGAGCAGAGGAGGCTACGGTCGGACACATGAGCTGGAAACGGTCGGTGGACCCTAGCGGACGAAAGTGGTACTGCTCCATTTTTTTCGTCAGAATGAATGGAAACTGTCATATCTCAGCCAAAAATTGTTCTAAAAATATGGGAAAAAGTCCCTAAATATGTCGCTTCGCCGTATAAGTCGCAGGACATGCAAATTCATAAAAGAAACTGTGACTTATACGCCGGAAAATACGGTAATTGATAGTGTGCATGTACGCTGTAGGAAAAAGGAATAACATTGTTGGAGACAAAAAGTCAGTAAATTACACCCTAAGTATGTTTGGAACTTCAAATAAACTTCTTTTTCCTGTTGATTCTTGTATTTTTAACGTCAGCCCTCCTTTATTTAAGCTGGGGACCAGAAAAATTGATCCAAAAATGACTGAATTATTTTAGTGCAGTGATTTATTGAAAGTCATAAAACGTTTACATGATGAACCATCCAGCAGCAGCTTCGTGCCTGCACGACATGAAGAGGTGAACATCTCCTGCTCAGACTGCTGCTGATGGACTGAAGCCAGAGGACTGAGCTACCTGTGAGGGCTTTGAGCCCAGGGAGGGGCCCACGGCAGCCCCCGCTGCTCGCTGAGAAGAGAAAGAACGATACGTGCTTTCAGAGACTCCAGAAGTCTCACCAGAAACTGTTGAGACATTTGTCCTTTGAGTCTTAGAAGGGTTTTAATAGTCCATAAGTTGGCCAACACAGACGAGCAGTTTGTGCAAGAGCCACACCACTGGTCATAGTTTTCCTTTTTTTTTTTTTTTACTCACTTATTAAATGCAAAATCTCACATGGAAGTTAAGAAATTAACCAAGACAAAGAGATACAAGAGTACACGCTTGTCCCAAAGGAGAGAAATTGTAATAACTGGGTTCACTGTAGACAGCTCTGAGGGAAAACACATCTTAAATTGAATTTACACCAAAAGCTAATTTATTAAATAAATAAAAAAGATAAGATCTGGCTGCCCAGCGGATTCGGATGTTGTCAGTCCATACAATGGGCGCTATCAACTGTTATCATCCCCATATGTAGCGGTGAAACTGTCACAATCTACCTCCTAGCATGTTTAAAATAACGTTATCAGCGTTATAATTGCTGTGAGTAGGCAGCGTGTTTCCGTAAACCCGGAAGTGTTGTGTAGTGTTTTTGTTTTTTTTCAGCTTATGCAACCGTTTTCCTAAACCTAACCTTAAACCTGACCCAGAGGACCAACCCTAAACCTAACCCAAGACCCTTTACTATAAACCTAACCACGTAGCTAAAGGCGGAGCCTGCTGTCATCCATTGTAATGGTGATAATGTACCTTTAAACCTCCTAGAAGGTACAGGAGGGGCAATCTGACCGCTACGAATGGGGATGATAATGGGCAAATTGACCATGGTTGATAACATCCGAGGTGGGCTGCCACCTGCTAATTTGTTGCCACTTTACAGGTATGATGTCTAAGTTTATAACTTGGATCATGGAGAAAAGATGTCAAATTAATTTAACAAAAAGGTAACTCTTCGTTAAGGTTTAAAATCAATCACTCATTAAAAAAAAAATACATTATCAGTATCCAAACAGATTAAAGAGGTTTCAGTCAAAGAGGACTGTAAAAGTGTTTGCGATTTTGTACTTGACACAAGAAATAAAAAAACATTAGGAGGCAATTGTAAATGGAAGAATCCTCTTTTAAAGAAGATTTTGTCTAAGAAACCTTAATGCCATACTAATTTTGGTCTAAAAGGGTATAAGAAGGAGATGACTCCACTTAGCAGAAAGGCACTCTCTCGCTCAACACTAAAATCCATCAGACTGCTGTAATTATCAGCTCGTAATAAAATTTTGTCAGCTTTAATGTGGATTTGAGTTTATAAGTTGCAAAGCTGAGATGGATGCAGCTACGACAGAAACGCCTCTATCTGCTTCCTGCCATGTCTGGAGGGGACAGTCTTTCCAAGCCAGCCCCGGCCTGCCCCGTGCCCCCATGTGCCACCCTGCCTACTCGTGTGGACATCTGCCATTCTGACTGGTGTCAGCACCCGTTGCATCTGTTCGGCTAATGTCTTTTGACACTGCCCCCCCCGCAGGCGTTGCGCTGCTCTGAGTGTTGGG
>JBBPBX010062960.1:0-20672 GCA_038048925.1 Garcialebias charrua
CTGTACATTGAATTTATAAATGTACTGATGTTATTTGAATCTGTTTTATTTCCCATTTCAATGTTAAAGTCTCCACACAAAAAAACTTTTTTATTAAAACTCTTCTCCAATAGCTCCAAGATTTTATCAGTGAATATTTCTATATTTGATCCTGGTAATCTATATACACAACTTATTATTATGTTTTTATCATTTTTGTTTATTATTTCTATTGTTATCATTTCCATGATATTATTAATTATTATTGACATTTCATTATTTAATTTACATTTTATTTCATTCTTAACATATAGAGCGACTCCACCACCTCTTTTATTATTTCTGTTCATGTGAAATAATTCATACCCTTCGATGTGAATATTACTTGTGTTATCATCATTGAGCCATGTCTCTGACAGTGCTATTATCGTAAAAGTTCTATTTAACTGTTTTAAGTAATCTGTTATTTTGGATATATTTGCATTTATACTTCTGCTGTTAAAGTGAATAATAGAGAGAACTCCATTTGTTATATTGATGTCATTAAATTGCTCTTCATTGTAGTATTCGCTATCTTTTATTACTGGAAAAAAGTTAGCATCAATAACATCATTAACATTATATATTTTAGGTTCTGAGTCTTCGTATGTTGTCATGTTCTAATGTATTTGTTCATTTCATTGTATGTTATGTCCATTTTGTGTGTAAGTTGTTTCATTGATTTGTAATTTGTCCTCTCCTGAGTTCGTCTAGATCCTTCAGTTCTTTTATCATTTTAGGGTTAGCCTCTTCATGTGTTTTGATAAAGATGTTTCCATTTCTTGTCCATGTTGATGCTATTTTATTTTGTTTTTTTAACCACTTTGCTTCCTTTGCAATTTTTCCATATTTTTTTGTTAGATGTTCATTTATGTAAATTTTTGTTCCCTTCAGTCAATTTGATTTACTAATTACGTAGTTTCTAAACTTCCTGCTAACGAACTCGACGACTACCGACAGTTTGGTATTTGGTGGTTTACTGGGCAGGGTGTAACAGAACGAAATATCCTCATGTTTTATGTCATAGTAATTGTCCCATAAAAAAATTAACTACAGTCTCCTCCAGAGTCTCTAGTTCTTCCTGTGGTGCATCCTCAGTTGGGCCAGTGTTATTGAGAGCGTGTTTAAATGTCCGACACTTACTAACATCAAGTCCTGTGATCACCACGTTGTTTTTTTTGTGTATTGTTCCATGTCATCTATTTTTCTTTCCAGTTCAGCTATTTTATTGTCTTTGCTAATTATCAGTTCTTTCAGTTGTCTTATTTCATCAACCAGACCGGCTTGTGAATCAATTTTTGCTGATAATACTGATAGTTTTTCACTTATATAGTTTAGTGATTTTTTAAAGTCTTGCATTTCTGTTGAGCTGTTTCCCTCCGACTCTGTTGTCTTTTGTCCTCTATTTTTCGTCATACTTACAGAGTTAGTAGTCTAGTGGTAGCAGGTCTCTGGTTGATGGTTTGTTTACTGAACCACGTGGCCCTTCCACGAGGCTCACAGGCCTAACGATGGTGGCTGTGGCCCAGTGCCCAGATCAGCGGTTAGTTCAGAACTCACGGTCTCAGCAGTCTGCAGCAGTCAGATCTGTTATCCTAAGAGGTTGGCTCACTAGCCTGGCTTAGACGGCGGTCCTCCGGTTTGCACACGGTGTTGGGCCTCCTACAGTCGCAGCAGCTCCGGTGTTAGCCCAGTTAGCACAGCTCGTGGCTCCAGGCGGCGGTCCTCCGGTCCTCCGGTTCGTGCACGGTGTTCGGCGCAGCTCGCAGCCCCAGGCGGCGGTCCTCCGGTTCGCACACGGTGTTCGGCGCAGCTCGCAGCCCCAGGCGGCGGTCCTCCGGTTCGCACACGGTGTTCGGCGCAGCTCGCAGCCCCAGGCGGTCGGTCCTCCGGTTCGCACACGGGGTTCGGCGCAGCTCGCAGCCCCAGGCGGCAGTCCTCCGGTTCGCACACGGTGTTCGGCGCAGCTCGCAGCCCCAGGCGGCGGTCCTCCGGTTCGCACACGGTGTTCGGCGCAGCTCGCAGCCCCACAGCAGCACTCCAATGCCTCTCTGGCCTCACCAGCTCACAGACTTCAGATCGTCAGCCTGTAGCAACAATCCCAACTCTGTGGTGTTTTGCCGCATTAGTTTTAATCAGCAGCACATGGCTAGCGTTAGCTTGTAGCCTGTAGCCTCCACTCCCAGCTTTGTTGTTTTCTTTCGCTGCAACAAAGCACCTCCAGCGTGTCGGCCCGCGTTTCTTCGTAACAACCAGCGTATTTTCCGGTTTATTTGTTCACGAAGCCCGCAGCTCCGCAGCTACTGCACCCGGTTACGGTGCCCTAGCTCGGTTAGCTTTGATTAGCCCGGTTTGTAGCTACGCTAGGCTAACTCTCGGCAAAAACTCACGGACACGTTGGCTTGTAGATTCATAATTCTGGATCGCATGTTCCAGTCCAATTTCCGCAGTTTTTTCAGCGCTCCTCTCTGCATATCCAGCGCAAAAAACTGCAAGTACAAGCTCTCCAATACCCCTTTGGAGGTAGTACTGGTAGGAGCCCGACTAAAAGCGTCCTCTCTGCTCAGTCGCTCAGCCGCATATGGTACATGTGATGAAACGATATTATGTACACAGGGTCCCAGTTACATCCAACAACAAAATGTAAGAAAAAAAAACAGTAATAACGTCTAGGATATAACTAAGAAAAACATCAACTAGAAATACACTAAGCACTAATGTAATAGAAAAACATAATTACAAACAGCAGCACGAGCATGAGCCTATATGAGCAGATGGTCACAAATGAACACAGCAACAAGAAAACAGATCAGCATCAGCATCTGTTTTCTTGTCGCTGTGTTCATTTGTGACCATCTGCTCATACAGACTCATGTTTGTGCTGCTGATTGTCCATTAAAATCCATTCAGAAATCCTGTGCCAGCACCTAGGTTGGGCCCTCCACCTGACCCACCGGGGCCATCAGGAACAGAATTTTTCTATCTTTCCACAGACACTGCTCCCGAGGTGGTCCTGGGTCCCGAGGTCCTCGCTCTGCCAGAGGTCTTTGCTCCAGAGGTCCTCGGTCCACCGGAGGTCCTCACTCCACCAGAGGTCTTCACTCCTCCGGAGGTCCTTTCTTCGCCGGGGGTTGTCGCTCTCGAGGTCCATAGTTTAAAATCCACTAAACCATTGTGAATTTCTAAATAAAACTACAGCAAGATTTGCCAAAGAAAGTTGTTTGTAGTCTAAGTTGTCTATAGTTGCAAAAAAAATGAAAATAACAGACTTAACATAAATGCAGTTCTTTAATTTATTTAAACGTGTGTATTTAAAGTAACAAAATGCATAAAGGATGCAAAAGAACTACTGTTTACCTTGTGGCTGCAGGTGCTGATATCAGACTCCAGTGTTGATACTGGAGACTGGCAAAGAAATTTTAGAGTCTCAAAGAGCTGCATGCTCTACTCTGATGTGCTTGTAACAGTCAATATGGTTGCGTGTTAATCATCCTCAACAGTCACCATCTTGTCTGTGTAGCAGAAGGAGCCTGTCAAAGTTTTAGCTAGGTTTGTTGTCCTACTGTTGCATATGCCATTGATTAGTGTTTGTGAATGTGTGCCCGGCTGCTGTCTTCTCCTTCTCTGATTCATTCATTCAGCCTTAATTTATACATCTTAGTTTCATTGAGGCTTGAGGACATTTACAAGAGACCTGTTTTAAACAAAGAAGGATGACAACAGTAATCTAGAAAAATGCATATAAATTGAAAAATAAATGGAACTAAAACCTCCTGATTTGGAAGCTGAACATCTTCACCTTCTGAATCAAAGTCCAGTTGTTTTGTTTTTAAATTTTTTGGGGTGTGTGCGGGGTAGTATTTACCCTGACCTGGATGACTGAGATTCTTCACCAGTGCTCCGATGATCGTTTTCTAATGGTTTGTGAGTAAAAACTGTATTCATGCAGCCATTCATAACATTTTCCAAAACTCCCAACTATCGCAGGATGGTAGTAAAAACAAATGATAATTATACATTAATTTATGTATCTCAGCTTTATTTTAATATGTAGCCTATTTTGAATACATGATTAACCTGTGAAAATTGTGTGAAGAGTTTTCTCCCATAATTACCTCCTTGTTTTTTAGGCTGCAGCCCATTTTATGCATCGTGGCTAAAAAAAAAAAATTTGTCACACCTCACTAAGAGTTGCTTCTCTTCCCCATCTGTTGTTTTCTGTATATCCACCCAGCACTATACACGTGCCTATAAACTATGTATGCCATAAAAATATGCAATATCCACACAAAGGAGCTAAATGTGTTCACTTGAGGTGTTGAACTTGTGTCGTAAGGGGACCTGCTTGAACAGGAATACACAAAACAGAACAGAGAGGTTGGTGACAGTGAAGGGACTGACGTCAGCAGATAAAAAGCTTGAGAACAGTGAGAATGCTGAGTTGATTCAGAATGAAAAAATTGATTACATATTACCCCCTTGACTCCTAATCCAGTTTACAGTTGTCGACTTCATCCAAGCAATTTAACTTCAAAGGCTCTGAGCCACAGCCAATTATGTTGCATCCAAGGCTTCCTTTTTGAATTGACAAAAAAATAAAGAAAAAGAGTCAAAGAGAATACTAATTATTCGAGTCAAGTCAGAGCCAGAAAAGTTTTTATTTAAGCTAGTTAGCACATTTGAATATACAGGTATAATCAAGAACTCAAGCTGCTGAACGCATGAAGAGCAAAACATCTTTGTTGAAGATTTAGGCTGTGGCATTGTTTTAAGAACCGCATGGCACTTTAATTTTTTTCCCTCCATTTCATTCACAAATTTTAGATGCTTTCTGCCTAAAAGCTGCCACACCAACATATCTGTAAGCAATCAGTTTTGGTCTTAAATTTGATGTAAATGCATATTTGTCACAAAACAAAACAGGTACAGTGTTTGGGACCAAAATACTAGGCATGTAACGGTTGTAGTGGGTGTACCGAACCATTTCGGTACACCACGTTCGGTTCGGTCCACCTGCGTACCGTTTCGGTTATTTTTTCACTCATTAAACGTTCTTAACAGGGGAATATATGCACCGCGGAACAAAATTTCCTGGGCGCGTTTCAGCACGGAGCTATTATCGCACAGCACGCGCAGCATTTAGCCGTTAGCATCTCGTGCGGTCTCCTGTTTGTGAACGTTATAGCTTTCTTGTTAAAAGACGAGCGCACACGCAGCTTGTGTGGACTTTGTTTCATGAAGACTCTGCAGCAGCTGCGTGACGCAGCTCTCTGCAGCAGCAACACGTCTAACGTGAACGCGCTGGAAACTGTCATCCGAACGTGAACGAAGAAACATCAGCTGTTGCTGAAACAGCGCTAACAACAGCTGCATTAAAACTACTTCATCAGGTAATCAGAGCGGTCCAGAGCAATAACACAAGCTGTATGAGTTTTTAAATCTCTGAATCTCTGAACGTTGTTATATGCGCAGGCTTTAAAGTTGCTGAGCGTCGCTATGAGACATTCATCACGTCAACACTTCAAAAAGTTCAGCTCTTTATGAAAAAACTAACTGATGTTGTCAACAACAAGCCCTGGACCAGATTAAAGCCCTGCCATGATGATGAAGAGTGAGAGATTCAACCGTTCAAGAGGTATTGTTCTTTTATTATTATTATCTAAATAATCCATCCATCCATCCATCCATCTTCTTCCGCTTATCCGGGGTCGGGTCGCGGGGGTAGCAGCCTAAGTAGGGAGGCCCAGACTTCCCTCTCCCCAGCCACTTGGAGCAGCTCCTCTGGGGGAATCCCAAGGCGTTCCCAGGCCAGCCGAGAAACATAGTCCCTCCAGCGCGTCCTGGGTCTTCCTCTGGGTCTCCTCCCGGTGGGACATGCCCGGAACACCTCACCAGGGAGGCGTCCAGGAGGCATCCTAACCAGATGCCCGAGCCACCTCAACTGGCTCCTCTCGATGTGGAGAAGCAGCGGCTCTACTCCGAGTCCCTCCCGGATGACTGAGCTTCTCACCCTATCTCTAAGGGAGAGTCCAGCCACCCTGCGGAGAAAACTCATTTCAGCCGCTTGTATCCGAGATCTTGTTCTTTCGGTCATAACCCAAAGCTCATGACCATAGATGAGGGTGGGAACGTAGATCGATCGGTAAATTGAGAGCTTTGCCTTTTGACTCAGCTCTCTCTTCACCACGACAGACCGGTACAGCGCCCGCTTCACTGCGGACGCTGCACCTATCCGCCTATCGATCTCACGCTCCAGTTTTCCCTCATTCGTGAACAAGATCCCGAGACTATCTAAATAATCTTTTTTTTTAAATCATAATCTTATTAACTTGTTTTTTTTAACCTCTTGTTTTTTATTTCCAGTCTGTGACAGAGGTAGCTGCTCTCTTATCCACTTCAGGGAAATCCACCTGCAGCTAAGAAGTGTGTGATGACTGAACTGAACTCTGAACTGTTCCAGGACTTGTCCCACCAAGAAGAAGTTGTGAGTACAGTAATGAGGACAAATACAACCACACTGCTGCTACTGGACAAAAACTTGATTAGTTAGATTGTAAACAGTCTGTTGCTGCTTATTGTTCTGGTTCTGACTGTTATTGTATTTATTAAGATTTGTATTATTGTTCATATAGTTTATTTATTGTAGAGTGCTGTTTATTTAAAATATCATCCAAATGGGTCACTTTTATTTATTACTACAATACAATACAAACATATTTTTGGCATATTTTCAAAATAAACATTTTGTAAGTCTAAAATTTGGCAAAAAAAAATTGTACCGAAAATAAACCGAACCGAGCCCTCCTTGTAGTTGAACCGAACCGAAATGTGATTTTAGCGTAACGTTACACCCCTACAAAATACAAACATGGAGTGTGTTTGTTGTTGAAACTTGTATTTACTGTAAATGCAGAAAAGACAAAACTTAGTACCGTAATAAGAGATGGATGAGATGAGATTGAACATCATAAACAGGTGAGCTAATTACAAAAAATTATGTCAAAATAAAACAGGAAGTAAAATGTGACAACAGAACAGAGGGAGAAGAAACAAGACACCGTGATGTTAGTTATAGTCAGATTTGATTGAGTGCACTTAAAATAAAATAAAATAAAAAAAGATAGTTATTCGTAAAATTAGTTTACATTTCTTCTCTTTCATGTTATTGTTACATATTTTCATAACAGAGCACTTCACTCTCAGACTGCAGGTTTACTTGTGGTTCCTAGAGTTTCCAAAAGCAGAATGGGAGGAAGATCTTTCAGTTCTCTGGCTCCTCTCTTGTGGAACCAACTTCCAGTTTCTGTCCATGAGACTGACACATTGTCCAGTTTTAAGACTGGAACTAAAGCTTTCCTTTTTGATAAATCATATGCAGGTAGTCCCCGAGATACGACGCAGTTCCGTTCCTACGCCCGTTCGTAACTCGGATTTCGACGTAAGTCGGAAAACACATACACACTGGCCGCCCCATATACACGTACATGTACGGTACTGTACAGTTACCAAGCACTTAGCCTATCCTAACACAGTACCCTACATAATTATCAAAAAAACGCATACAGTACATTTGGAGCCATAATGAAGGAAAAAAGAGTTAATTTCTTACTGGGAGCTGGTGAATTCTTCCTCCGTCTGTTAGCATGTTAGCTCGTTGCTCCTCCGGTCCAGCTCAGCTGTTTCTGCCATCTGGTGACACCCTCCACCCATCCATCCTACAGTAAGGTCCGTTAGCATGTTAGCTCGTTGCTCCTCCGGTCCAGCTCCGCTGTTTCTGCCGTCTGCTGACACAACACCTTTTGTTTACGATGTAAAACCGCCGTCAGCTCAGTCAATCTGCCGTGTTCCGTTGTAAAACCGACGTCAACCTCTGTCCAGTAAGGTCTCCACCTCCACTGCTTTGCTGTTTGTGCCGTGAAACTAGGTCCAGAGCGGGTCTCTCTCTGTGTTTTTCAACTGTGTCAAGCTACTGCTACTTCTACCGTCAAACAGGAAGTACAACCGGAACTGGTTTTTCAAAATATTTTTGTTTTTTTAAATGAGATGCATGATTTAACCCCAAAACGTCATAACTTGAGGCCGTCGTAACCCAAAGACTACCTGTAGTTAGGGTTGGCTTAGGTTTCCTGAGCTATTCCTTAAGTAATGCTGCTATAGGTTTAGACTGCTGGAGGACAAATTGACAACATTTCCTCACTCTGCTGCTGTTTTTACTTTCTTTAATCCATCTGATTTGGAGGTATTCAAGGTATTGAATGTCTAGAACACATATTTGAGGGTATAGACTTTATTCCATTTAATAAATTAATAATACAATATGACATTGATAATAAATATTTCCTACAATACCAACAAATTAAGTCAATTGTAAAAAATAAATTTAAGCTTAATAAAACATTGTTGGAAACACCAACATGTGTGTTAGAGTTTATTAATTTTCAACCACCCAAATTATTATCTAAAATATACAAAAAATTGTCTAGGATCGATGACTCGATAGCACTACCTGTTGAAAAATGGGAGTCAGATTTATCAATCAACTTTGAACAAAAAATTTGGTCTCAAGTATGTTCAAATACTTTTAAATTGACTAGAATCTCCAATTTACAATTAATACAATATAAGGTTCTCTATAGAGTACATTATACAGGGCAGCGAATGTTTAAGATGGGCTTTATACCATCTAACAAGTGCTCACAGTGCATAAGTAATACACCTGATGATTATATTCACGCGCTCTGGTTCTGTCCACCCGTTCAGAGGTTCTGGGTACAGGTATGTGAAGACTTGTCTAAATGTTTGAAAATTAATATCCCACTCTCTCCATCTGTTTGCTTATTGGGTATCTTTGAAGATGTTATACTAGAAAAAAATACATCCTATATGCTTTTCACTGCCTTATGCATCGCAAAGAAAACCATACTCGTAAATTGGAAAAATAAAAATAATCTTAGCATTAATCAGTATAAAAATCTTCTGTTAGATCATATTAGTCTTGAAACAGCATCTGCCGACACATTGGATCAACCTATTTGGCATTCTTTGATCGGCTCCGTTACGTAGTGAGGGTGGGGGGTCTGGGATGTGGCCTTGTGGGGCATTGGGACTGGAGGGGGGGGAGGTTGGGGTTTGGGGCGCCGGGGGGTTAGGGCTGCTTGGGCGGGGAGGACCTTGTCTTCGACCTGGGGAGGACCGGGGGGGTTCTGGGGGATATCTACTGGGGGCGGCATGCGGGCCCTCGGGTGGTCGGTGGCGGCGGTCATGGGTCGCCGGTCGGTGACCCGGCTGTGCTGGGGTGGTTTCGGGGTGGGTGCCGGGGGCTTGGGACTCTGGGGGCGTGTCGTCCCCGGGCTTGGGCCTGGTGGGGGTCGGGGGTCTTGGGCTCTGGCGGGCGGGTCGCCGGGCTATGGGCTGGCTGGCGCTCTGGTGCCCGGCTCTGGCCGGGGGCTCTCGGCTCGCTGGTGGGTTGGGGTTCATGTGCTGGGGGGTGGGTGTCTGGGGGCGTGACTGGTGGCCAATGGGAGGGGGCGGGCAAACCCAGCCTGGGTGTCTAATGTGTTATGTGTTCTGAAAGTTGTTAATATGAAGGGTGGGTATAGTATTTCTTCTGGGGTGGGGATTAAGTGGATGTCCTGGATGATGGTCTTGGACTATACTTGGCCGGTGTGCGGGCCCCGGTTGGGGCCTGTTCTTGGTGCTTCCTGGCTCTGTCGACGGTTGGGCGGGCGCTCTTGGCCGTGCCGTCCATGTGGGATTTTGTGTCCTCTTGGACGGCGGGCTGACTGCGGTTCGCAGGGGTCGTGGCGGCCCTGGTGGGTGTGGGCTGTTGGTTCTGCTGTTGGCGACCCTCGGGGCCGTGTCCCTCTCTGGTCTTGGCTCAATGTCCTGGCGGTCGGAGAGGTGTTTCCTTTACCTCACTCCTTGGGTGGACCTTGGCGAGCTGGGGGGGTAAGCAGGGTCAGCGGGGGAGCTGACTCGCTGTGGGAGCACTGTTCCTGCAGATATTTTTCTCCCCATCCCTCAACACGCACCTCCGCCCTCTTCATCTTAAATTAATACATGTAGGGAATTTGGGTCTCGGGTGTGCTGCAATGGTTTTACATCTCTGTTGTTAAGAGCACCTGGGACTCAATTTTATATACACTTTAGACATTCATTCATAAACATCTTCATAAAAGTCACATATAGGGAATGGAGTGAGCACTATGGCTATGGGTGGCGGGATGACATCAATCTCGCCCCCATGCCTATGCTCACTCAACATTATGCATCTAGACAATTAGGGCCTGGGTTAGAGTTGGAGTGGAGGGGAAACTGGTATAATGCTAGCCTTTGCTCCTTCTCTTTCCCTTTTAAATACACTTTACAACAACACTCACCAACAGTACATTTGGGGGCGGGGGTGTGTGTGTCGGGGTCTTGATTTGTTAATTTCAATTTTATTTATTTATGTATTTATTTATATATTATTTATTTATTTTTCTCTTACCCCCTGGTTGCCTTGCGGACATTCTGGGGGTGGGCCGTCAGGGGTTGTGCTGGGGTGTGGGGGGGTTCGGGGCCTGCGGGTTCGCCGTGGGCGGGGCTGGCAGTGCGCTCCCTCTGGGGCTGCTTGGACTCGGGTGTCCTGTCCTGTCGGCGGGGCGCGGGGTGTGCCGGATCTTGGGACGTCTGCTGCTCTCCACCCCAGAATGAATGGGTCTACCTCCTGGGTTTGGATGTGGGCTGCCCCATGTAGGGAGCAGGTACATGTCTTGGACCTAGGGGGTATAGAGTGTGCATCGGGATTATGAATGGAGCGTGTCGTTATTGTTTGTCTTTCTGTGACTGAGGGTGAGGATGAGGGTGGGTCTGAATGAGTGTGTCTGTGTATGAATGTTTAAGTGTCAGGCTGGGACTTGGACTGCCCCCTCTCTGATACTTCTGAGGCTACCCAGTGTCGCGCTCCTGCCACGTGGCCCCCTGGTGGGTGTTCCTCTGCCTACGGGCGTGCTTGGGGCCCTCACTATCTGGGGCTGGGCGCTTGGGCGTTTGTCAGCTCGGCCTGGTGGCTGCCTGGTGGGGCTCGGGTCCTCTGGTCCTGTCAGGTCTGGACCTGAGGGATGGGCGTCCCCGGTGCCCGAGCCTCGGTGACCGGCCCTGGGGCTACGTCGGTGCAGCGGGCTCCGGCGGGGGCCTGTGTATTGTCGCTGTTGACCCCGGGGGGTCATTGTGTGTGGTCCCTGGTGGGGTTCGTCCGGTTCTTCCACTTGGTCGGATCTGGGGAGTGGACGAGTGGCTCGTCCTGTTCGGGTGGTCCTGGGGACTCTGGGCTCGGGGTCCTTCCTGGGGTCTTGGGCTTTGATCGCCCCTTCGTCTGTCTCGGGCTTTGGGGGGACGGGTCTCTGATGCTTCACAGTCGCTACTAAATGTTCTATTGGAGGAACCTTATTCACTTATGCATGCTCACAACCACACACAAATGGATGCAGGGATGTATAGTAGATGTATGTAGATGGGTATATAAATGAATATAAATATATATGTATGTATATTGTATATATATTTGTAGGTATGGGTATGTGTATTTATAGAAATCTTTTGCAAGGTCATGAATATTATCAGTCTTTATGCTTGTATGTTTCGTTGTTGTGTTCTGTCATGTGCTTTGCAGGATTGTGGACGGAGGTTTGGTGTGTTTGCCTTGTGCTCTTTCTGTGGACAATTGTTGTTTTGTTGTCTCACTTTCTCTTTTCTTTCTTTCTCTCTATTAAAAAAAAAAAAAAAAATACATATTGGAGTGAGAGGATGGCTATAAGGTGTGAAGGGAGGCCATCTATAAATGGAAAAAAAAAAATCCATCTGATTTGTATTTGCAGTTATTTTTAATCTTAACTTGTTTTTGTCTTTCTTCTGATATAAAGTACACTTGGAACTGTCATTCTATGTTTGTCTTTCTTTTTCCTGTTCCTCTTAAACACCAGCTGTTTGAAGCAGATGGCCGCTCGTCCTGAGCCTGGTTCTGCTGGAGGTTTCTTTCTGTTAAAAGAGAGTTTTTCCTTTCCACTGTTGCCTTTATACAAGTTCAGGATGGGAGCCTGTGAAGAAGTAAACATTCAACAGAATCTTCTGGCTTCCTTAGCAAGATAATGTTTACTAACTGGCTTTTACAATGTATGTGAATGTTTCTGTTCAGTGCACTGAGATGACTTCTGTTGTGACTTGGATCAGTATAAATAAACTGATAACAAATTGAATTGAATTTCCTGTCACCTATTTTGCATTTTGAGACATAGCCTTTTATCATTTTAGTCGCTGTTAGAAAATTATTAGGTAATAATCTATTCAATAGTACATGTACAAATATACTGTTTACATTTTAATAAAGTCCATCCATCCATCCATCCATCCATCCATCCATCCATCCATCCATCCATACATACATAAATACATACATACATACATACATACATACATACATGCATACATGCATTGTTACGGCTGGCTCAGGCCGAACACATTTAATGGACAAAGGACACAAGAAGGAATAAGGTAAAAAAAAGCTTTATTGAAATCAGGTTGAGATGGATCCCAGCACTCCTCCTCCAGGTGGGGAGTGCAGCTTCTTCTGGCACAGCGTGGGGAACAAAACAAAAGTATCAAACAAATGGTGGACAGAGTGAGTCGGCCAAAATTAGGATAACGTCACTGGAGCAGGGCCAACCCATAGAACAGGGCCATCGAAGCCTGTCCAGTGACGGACTACCTGACCAAAGGGGGACTCTAGGAGTAAAAGAAAAGACGATAACTGAGCTACCGAACCCACACTGTCTTTAGGCAAACAACACAAAAACTCCAAACAGCTGGTCGCTTCTCTGCCAGCCACACAACCTCCTGGTTGAATAAAATTAGTGAAACCACACAGTTCAGCGTCCCTCTCCTGAGCAGGACCTAAACGTCACTAAAGCACCTTTTAGCTGCTAAGTGCACTCAAGCACATTCAAAGACAAACAAAATAAGCAACTCCTCCTAAGTGCATCAGTCAAAGACCAAAAATGAGCAAACACTTCTACTCACCAACAATCTTTTAAACAGAAGATCACCAAACCTCAAGACAGGGGTGGGCGGAGAACACCCCACAGTACCCAAACAGTACCCAAACAGCTCAGCACAAAGCAACCACACTCTGAGCTCACAACACTCCGCATTCGAGTATCCTCACCTTGTGGTTTATATAGGCGTGTCACTTAGGTGCTCCTGACTGAACACACAAGCCTGATCATAATCAGACTGATTATCCAACAAAAACAAGACTGCAGTCAACATACACAAAAACCTGTAGGTGTCGGCATGGTCAGCTTCCTCAGGATACATAACACCTCCACCACCAGTGTTTTGTATGGGGGAAAATGTAGTCTTGTGGGGACACCTGCTACATAACACTATACAAAAAGACAAGATGGGCAGGGTATTCAAAAACGAGAGAGGGCATCGGCTATAACGTTGTCCTTACCTCTAATGTGTAATATGGAGAGGTTAAAAGGCTGCAGTCGCAAAGACCAGCTCATTAAGCGTCGATTTTTATTACACATTCGATGCAAAAAGGTAAGGGGGTTGTGGTCAGTGTATACAATAATGGGATCGCAAGATCCTCCAATGTACACTTCAAAATGCTCTAGTGCCAAGATCAAAGCCAAGGCTTCCTTTTCTATGGTCGAGTACCCTTTTTGATGTTTGTTCAACTTCCGGGAGTAGTAGGAAACTGGGTGTTCCACTCCGTCTGTTCCTTCCTGAATGAGAACAGCTCCTACTCCAGAGTCACAAGCATCTACAGCCAGTTTAAAAGGGACATCGAATTTTGGTGCAGCTAGCACAGGAGCCTTAGTCAACAACGTTTTTGTTTGTTCAAACGCTTCTTGGCATCTCTCAGACCAGATAAAAGGCGTTTTAGGGCTGAGGAGGTCCGTTAGAGGAGCAGCCACAGCAGAGAAGTTCTTACAGAACCCTCTGTAGTACCCCACCATGGCTAGATAACGCCTCAGCTCCGTCCGGGTGGAGGGAATCGGGACAGACAATATTGCTTCCACTTTTGCCTCAACTGGACGTACTTGACCACTTCCAACACGTTTACCCAAATAGGTCACAGTTCCGTGCCCAAACTGACATTTAGCCAGGTTAATCGTCAAATTAGCATCTTTCAGACGTGTAAAAACTGTTTGTAGGTGTTTTAAGTGATCTTCCCAAGTATCTGAGAACACCACCACATCATTTAGATATGCTTCACAAAAGGGTAACTCGGATAGGACTATGTTCATTAGTCTTTGGAAGGTAGCAGGAGCGTTACGCATGCCAAAAGCCATGACTGTATACTCAAGAAAACTATCAGGGGTAACAAAAGCAGAGACCTCCTGACCTCGTTCAGTCAATGGCACCTGCCAATAACCTTTCAATAAGTCCAAAGTGGTTACAAAGCGTGCAACGCCCACATGGTCAACACAATCCTCGATTCTAGGGAGAGGATAACAATCTGGTTTGGTTATAGCATTTACTTTTCTAAAATCAGTGCAAAATCGATCATCACCCCCATGTTTCACTATCAACAGGCAAGGTGAACTCCATGCACTAGTACTGGGTATGGCCAAGCCATTGTTCAGCATGTACTGCACTTGTTTGTTCATACGAAAGCGTTTGTCCGGATTCACTCTATAAGGGTGTTGTTTAATGGGTTTCGTTTCACCCACATCGATATCGTGTTTTAGGATATCGGTTCTAGAAGGGACATCAGAGAATAAACAGGCGTTAGAAAATATCAACTGTCTTAGTTCATCCCTTTTATTATCATCAAGGTGGGAGAACAACAACTGTAGGTTCTGGAGATAATGTGAATTTAAGAGCTTGCCTTCAAGAATGGCAGAAGGGGAACTGTCCACCTCCTGTTCAGCACTGGAGAGCTCCTTTTGGGGCTCTACATCTTCGGCTACTCTGGGGACATCACAGAGGGGAACAGCTAACACACTAACCCTCTCAATGTATGGTTTCAACATGTTGATGTGACAAAGACGAGAAGTACGCCTCCTATCTGGAGTAGAAACCAAATAGTCACGTTCGTTTAGCTTCTTCTGAATGACATAAGGTCCACTATAACGGGCCTGTAAGCTACTACCAGGAATAGGAAGTAGAACTAACACTTTGTCACCCGGTTGAAACACTCGTGCTACAGCTTTTCGGTCGAACAGGGATTTCATTTTAGCTTGTGCCGTCTGTAGGTTAGTTTTAGCTATTTCACAAGCACGTACTAATTTAAAACGGAAGTCACATACATAGTCTAACAAATTCTTGTCAGACTTCTCACATACCCACTTTTCTTTTAACAGCCTTAAGGGACCACGGACTTTGTGTGCAAAAACCAATTCTGCTGGACTAAAACCCAAACTCTCTTGAACTACCTCCCGTATAGCAAACATCTGGAGATGCACTCCCTCATCCCAATCTTTATTGAATTCTAGACAGTATGTACGCAGCATGGTTTTTAATGTTTGATGGAATCGTTCAAGGGCACCCTGGCTTTCTGGATGGTACGCAGCCGAACAGGTATGCTGGATGTTTAATTGTTTCATGACCTGTGAAAACACTCTTGACATAAAATTGCTGCCTTGGTCGGTCTGCACCACCCGTGGTAACCCAAACAACGAGAAAAACCTGGTTAACACCTTTACCACCACTGGGGTTGTTATTTTTCTTACAGGAAAAACTTCTGGGAAACGAGTGGAGGCACACATCACAGTAACTAAGTACTTGTTTCCAGCCTTTGTTCTGGGGAGTGGTCCTACACAGTCCACTAAGACTCTCTCAAAAGGCTCAGCAATAGCCGGGATGGGAAAAAGAGGAGCAGGTGGGACAGTCTGGTTCGGTTTTCCAGCTATCTGACAAAAATGGCATGAGTTGCAATGAAGTACGACATCTTTTTTTAAACCTGGCCAAAAAAAAATGACGTAACACACGGTCATATGTTTTTCTAATACCCAGGTGACCAGCTAAGGGACTGTCGTGCGCCAAACGTAAAACCTCTGGACGATACAGAGTAGGGAGAACAATCTGTTCTACACTACGCCACTCTTCATTAGAAGAGGCTGTCAATGGAGTCCATTTACGCATCAAAATGCCATCACTAAAGTAATAACCATTACTCAGAATGTCAGAACTGTCAGTTTCTGTGTCAATAAAACATGATGTTAAACTAACATCGCTCTTCTGAAGATTAATCAACTGTTCCCTGGACCATGAGAGTCTTACCCCCTCTAAAGTGTTCTCCTCTGAGCTCACTGGGCTCTGGTCAGTCTCAGAACTGAAAAAAATGTCACTCAGCTAAACTTCTTCAGCTTTCTCCTCCTCCTGTTGGCGTTTAAGAGCTGCACGAGTAACTGCACAAGAGGTGAAAACATTAGGAAATGTGCGAGCTAAGTTATCTAGTTGAGGGGAAATCACTGGGACAGGAGTCACCTCTGGAGTGACTAAAACGCGGCCTCCAGCCAAGTCGTTACCCATAATCATGGAGATGCCTTCTATAGGAAAGTTTGGACGCAGTCCTACCACAGCGTCTCCTGAACACAACTCTGACTGAACCACTATCCTACATAAAGGAACATTAACTTCCTGCATGTTAAAACCACAAATGGGGACTCCAGCTTCCATCTTAATAACTTCATCTCTAGGTAAAATATTGTCCAAAATGAATGACTGTGAAGCGGCTGTGTCTCTGAGTATTTTAACAGGTATCATTTTTCCTGATGGAGATGTAGAGATAAACCCTTCCATTATAAAAGGTTTGAATCCATCACGTTCACAGGTTCCTGTCACAGAGGAAAACGTCTTATCTAACCTTTTAACTGCAGCTACAGGTTTTGGTTCTTTTCTCTGTAACTTAGGACAGGTTCTAGTTATATGCCCTTCCTGTTTGCAATAGTAGCATCTCACTGGTTCTTTCACATCACTTTCACGTCGTTCTGCAGTTACATCACGGTCTCTGTGAGGAACAACAGGCCCTCTAAATTTACCATTACCATTGGATCTGTATCTAAAAGGTTGAGAGGACTCAAAACTGGTCTTAACATGACTAGAGCTTCGAGTTTTATCAAAGCTTGAACGTTCAAAGTGTGTTTTATGCGTCAGCATATACTCATCCACTAAGATTGCAGCTTTAGAAACGTCAGACACTTTATTTTCATTTAAATACGTGGTTACTCTCTCTGGTAAGTTTAATTTGAAATCTTCCAACAACATTAGCTGCTTCAGCTGGTTAAAATCAGTCACTGCACTCGCAGTACACCAGCAATCAAAAAGTAGCTCCTTTTCCCTGACATAATCAGCATAAGACTGATTATCTACTTTCTTCCATTTTCTAAATTTCTGCCGGTATGCTTCCGGAACTAGCTCATATGCACGTAGTATAGCTTCTTTTACGTTAGTATAGTCACCCAGTGGTGGGATGTAACTAAGTACAAATACTTTGTTACTGTACTTAAGTATATTTTTCATGTATCTGTACTTTACTTAAGTAGAATTAAATGTGGGTACTTTTACTTTTACTGCACTACATTTTACATGAAGTATCTGTACTTTCTACTACACTACATTTCTATAATGTGTTGAGTTACAAGTTACATTCACGTTGCAACTTTTTGATTTGTCGTTAGTTTGAAAGTAACTGATGTTGAGAGGGGAGTTGGTCCATTGAATCACTGCAAAGTGGACAGGTAACATTAGACCTGCCTTCAAGAAGAGCTGGACCAATGATGTATATTCTTGTGTATAAGTCATTTAGCTGGGAGCACCCACAGCACCACTAACACACACAAAATGGATTCCACCACAAAGATTCATCCAGAAGATACACAACACCCATGGCTTTATTGAAATATTATTGAAAGACTATTGAAATATTATTGAAAGACTATTGAAAGACTGTTCAGTACAGCAGGACAGATTCTCTCTCCCTAAAGAGCCAGACATGGACTCAAAAACTTTGAAAACCAACTTCTTCTGAACTTGAACAAGAAATTCTTGCTGCAATATTAAAATGTGTCAGTTCATGGGATGTTAGGAGACAAGAGATTTCTCCAAATGTCTCGACACTCAGGTCCAAGTTTTGAAAATGTTGTCAGGAAGTTAAAGTATTGTTCATTGTTGATCCATTACAAGATTGACTAGACAATATTTTAACTAGAGTTGATGACAAACGAGTTGAAGTGATCTATTCCTTTGTTAGTTGTGTCTAATGCTCCTTTTTTCAAACAGACAACTTTTACTTAAATGTGTTTACTGCAGTTAAAATGACACATTGGTTTTATTTTGTGTTAAATAAAAACTTTCAAAGGTATAATCATTCCTCTTTCTTATTTTGCTTAATGGTATTTAACTCATCACTGAAATTCTGACACACAGAATCAAAAGTCCAAGTGTGAACTGTGTCACAGAGTAAACACAATAAAAACATGCATTATCTGCAGCATTGTTCATTAAAATGGCTCAACACTATTAATGTATTACAGAAAATATGCATACAGTACGCACACTTAATGGTATTGTAGACCATTGCATTAGTTAATACATTCAGCAAGTACTTTTACTTTAATACTTTAAGTATTTTTAAAAGCAAGTACTTATTTACTTTTACTTAAGTAAAAATATTAATATGGTACTTCTACTTTTACTAGAGTACATTTTTGTCTGTTTATTTGTACTTTTACTTAAGTACAGTGTTTGAGTACTTTCTCCACCACTGTTACTATCTGTTGCAGAAAGAGATGCATAGGCATCCTGTGCTTTTCCTTTTAACACACTCTGTAACAAAATGGGCCAAACAGTTTCTGGCCACTTCAAAGTACTTGCGGCTCTTTCAAACATGATAAAATACTTATCTACGTCTTTTTCATTGAACGGAGGTACTAAGAAACATGTCTACTCACGTCAAATTCTCGAACAGGAAACGGAGCAGATCCACGTTCCAGCTCTTTCAGACGTATTTCCGCGTCTAACTCTATTTTCCGTTGTTCTAACATAATTTTCTGTAACGTTATTCTTTTCTCATGTTCCCGTTTCTGTTGCTCAAGTACTAAGTCTCGTTCAATCTCTTTTAAACGTAGTTGTTCCTGAAAACGGTACGGAGAGCGATCTGGGTCTTTCGGTGACGTCACGGCAGAAAAAACACTGCGTTGCATTAACTCGGCAGTTAACTCGTTCTCCACAGTTTCTCTTTTTGAACGTTTATCTAACGTCACTTCATAATAATCCGCGATGCACAAAAGTTGCTCTTTAGTACAGCTAGCCAAAACCTCTACTGTGGGTCGTTCCACAAAACTGTGTAAATCGAAATCCTCCATGAAAACACAGGAAAAGAACTGTAAATACTAACGTCCCAGCAGTATGTGAACGCACCACCACACACACAGCGCTGGACCCGCCTACGTGTCAAACCAACAGCAGGTTTATTAATTAACCGAACAAGGATCACAACAGCCCAACACGGACTCAAACATCCAGACAATGTCTCAATAATCCAGACAAGGACTCAAAAAGGATTCAAAAATCCAGACAAGGACTCAAAAAGGATTCAAAAATCCAGACAAGGACTCAAAAAGGATTCAATATCCAGACAAGGACTCAAAAAGGATTCAATATCCCGGACGAGCCCCCAAAATATGTTACGGCTGGCTCAGGCCGAACACATTTAATGGACAAAGGACACAAGAAGGAATAAGGTAAAAAAAAGCTTTATTGAAATCAGGTTGAGATGGATCCCAGCACTCCTCCTCCAGGTGGGGAGTGCAACTTCTTCTGGCACAGCGTGGGGAACAAAACATAAGTATCAAACAAATGGTGGACAGAGTGAGTCGGCCAAAATTAGGATAACGTCACTGGAGCAGGGCCAACCCATAGAACAGGGCCGTCGAAGCCTGTCCAGTGACGGACTACCTGACCAAAGGGGGACTCTAGGAGTAAAAGAAAAGACGATAACTGAGTAGGGCTGGGCCATATCATATCGTTACCGGTAATACCAGTATAAAAAGCTTGCCCGGGCAAAAACCTTATATCATGATATGCTAATTTCATGACGTAATACGTCAGGGCGTCCCGCCCCTTAACACCCAACAACTGCGCACCTCCCCTCCACCAGTCTACTGGTGTAAAACGCTAATTAGTTACTGCTAAAATGTTAAAAACAACGCGCGCGCGTCTCAACTTCTCTCCCCCCTGCTCTGCAGCCGGCACAGACAGCTGTCCCCTCCTCCCCCGCCCTGCTCCGCTCTGCGCAGCTCGGTGCTGCATGTCTCGCTGCGTGTCCCCGCTGTAACTGTGTCACAAACTCGCGCGGCTCCACAGTCCGTCCACATCAGACACAGATCAGTTAAAAAAATGAATCAAGAGGAATGATGCCAAATGAACAGATGAAGCTGAAACATGAACAAGTTTCAGCCGGGTCAGCTGATCAACTTGTAGAAGTTACAGCTCATTTAAAGGAGCTGTATGTAACATTTTTTATAAACATATTTCTTCACTCTGCCACATCTCCTGACAGACTGATGTTAGCCAGGTAATCTCTGAAGAAAAAATATATACTTTAAAAATGATCTGTTATTTAGATTGAAAAAGTCTGCACAAAATATAGATTAAAAAAC